>JAQGAH010000681.1:0-28481 GCA_034696885.1 Lepidocyrtus paradoxus | reverse complement strand
CTTATTTAATTTTAATGAAAGGAGAGCCTCAATGAACAGTTATTCGCAAAGTTGGCTAAAGCCATGTACAATTTATAGGAACTTTGCTACTTTCGATTTATATGCTAGCTGGAAGCGTGTCAAAAATTCCTAAAGTTTACTACCTCCTTGTGACATTCAGGTCAGATATGCATGAATATATGCCAATACCAACACTAATATAAATTGACAAGATGAAATTGATAAATCGGTAAATCTGTATAATCATAGCGTAAATTTATCCATTATTATTCGGTAGATTTAATCTCAAAGAAGGATACACCCAACTGCTTTATAAGTGTCGCAATGCCCCTTCTTAGACTACTGTCTTGTAGGAATATGGAGTAGGTGTATAGGATATTGACATGAAATGATAGGGATTTTAATGACACCCAAACAGCAAACTGTGCACAATTTATATTTATTTATTAGATTTTATAACCTATCCATACTAATATTATGATTAACAATAAAATGCAAATTAAGTAATTTACAGCCTGATGTAAAGGAAACTGCAGTTAATCCTTGTTGTTCAACAAATTTGAGCAGCTACAACATTTTTTCCGGTCCTCCTGGCTACTGCATTTGAATCCGCCATCAACAGCTTCCACCAGACTGAGACGGTACTTCATTTGTTGGGTTAACGGTGGCACATAACTCCTTGGGACGATGAATGTGGACAAGTTGAATAGATCCAGAAAAACTTTGTATCTGTCACTATTGACATTGACGAAACAACAATTTTAAATGGGAATGAAAGATGTCATAAGAATGTCGACTTTTTTCATCACAGCATTTAGAAATTATTTTCAGAAATTAATTACCTGAGCGTCGATCTAAGATAGTGATATCCTGATGAGCCTCCCGTGCCAAGCTGTTGTGAGCCCAACATTCGCTGAACCAGCAGGACATGATTATAACGCCATTTTGTGATAAGCGCATCGATATCCATTAGGGAAGAGAGCAGTTGGTAAGGTTGGTTAAAGCGAGGCTCATCACGGTAGAACGTAATCAGAACTGCGCCACGAAGCGCCTTGTGAGAGAACCGACGCTCTCCCCGTTTCACAAGGGCGTCGTGAGTTTTCTCATCGAAAATGGATTCAAACTGCTCTCGCTTCATTTTCACGCTATATAAGGATGCGCTCCTTGCCTGCTCACTTGTCTCTTTCTGAGGAGTAGAAAGCCAGATAAGACAAATTATGTAAAAGTTGAACAGAACAGGAGTATTACAGTTGTAAGTGTAATTTGTGTAAAATTTATTTTCTGAACAAATTGGTCGTATGGTACTTACAGCAGCAGCGATTTCGTCATTCTTCAGCATTGTCTGCACCACATTTCGATATTTCTCCCAAAAATTGAATCCCGATTCCTCCAAACCGGGCGTTCTTTCAAGCCATCTAAATAAAAGCAAATAATTTATATTATTTTCATTTCCTTCATGAAACTAGTTAGTCATGAATTACCTTTGAACAACATCACAAAGTGATGGCTCTTCCTCCGAGCATTTCAATTGAGTCGCGGAATGCTCATCCCCAAATACGGCCATGTAGTGCTCTTTATTGTAGCGTGCGCGATGTTCCTGCGAAAATAAATGAACTTTGCCATTGCGAATCTTCCCAATATAAAAGACAGGATATTTCAAAATGCCATTTTTTGTTTAAAGATTTTACCTGCTTTACACCCAACTTGTTTTCCAGCAGTCGAAACTGCAGCGACTGAAAGCCCGAAGCGGGTGAAAGGTAATGCCGAAACTCCAGGAAGTCCAGCGGTGTCATTGTCTCCAATATCATGGTTTGATCGACCAGAAGCTTAAAAGATATTGCATATATTTTGATTAAATATTTTATGAAAATCTCACAAACAAAAGTATCACTTTCCCCCAAATGCCAACTGGGCAGTTTTATATTTGAGGATGACATGGACATGACATTCGCTTGTATTAGGTGTACCTTTAAAATGAGCACACACCGTTGCATCCGTTTTAAAATCTCCAGCATTAGCCTTTCATCCAGTTCTGTTTTGATGAACAGATTTCGAACAGAGTCAACCTCGAACAAAATCTGCTTGAACCACAGTTCGTAAGCTAATTGAGATAGCAATCAAAACATAGCTGTATTATTGAATGATATTTTCCAATACTTTTTGCAAAAACATAAACTTTTCTTTTGTTACCTTGATGTGTAACGATAAACAGGTGCTCATCATGAACTGGCTTCTGATTCTCAGCGCTAACAAGTCGCTGAGCTCCAAGCACTTTGTCAAGCTGGAGGTAGTCCCCATACAAATACCCATCGGTGGCTTTGGCCGTGTTAAAACCGAATTGGGAGAGGTCGTAGTTATTTCTAATTCATTATTAAAATTAGGAAATTGACTATTTTAAAGTAAAAAATAATAATATAATATACTATCATAGTCCTAATGACAACTTACTGAAATGGACAGCTCATTGTTGTCGCTAATAATATTAGTTTGAAGCTAATTCAAGAATCCTTTTGTCCTCTTTTGTTCCTTATCATATCTGAAAATGAAAGCACGGGTCAGTTGTCTTGGAATAAAAAATCTGTTGTCACTGTAAAGTTAGTATAGAGCACGATAACGATGACTGTTGTCGCGGATGAGAAAATCCACATTGAGGATGGCCAGACGATGAGCAAAGTGATTAATCAAAAAAAGTGAAGCAAAACTACAAAAAAAAATATCCATCAGCAACTATACCTATAGTTTATCACGTAAGAACCCTTTTCTAGAGATCTGGATGATGAATGATGATGAAATATTTAATTATGAAATGTTATGAACAGAACTCATTTAAATAAATATGTGGAATGACAGCTTTTCTTGGAGAAGAAAAATCATTTCATCACTGCCTTGTTATGAGGATTGGGTGGGGTTTCAATGAAGATGTATAATCATTTTTTGTACAATTCAGCATCATTTCAACGAAAACTCAAAGAAGTAAAATTGATCATAAAAGTATTACATTTCAATACTGGTCAGATTGGAAACAAGGATTGAGGCTGCTGAGAGGAAGATTAAGAAATAATTAAACTAAGCAGAAGTGCCGCGTTTATTTCGTTATGCAAGATAGTCAACACGCAGCAGCATTTACTTATACTGCCCATTCCCAATTTCACACCTTCATACTACTAAAATTTACAGATCACGATGCTAGAGATGTGATCAATGATCATTTTTGTCCCACTCAAACTCAAGTATTATGCTATCCTATTTAGAAACCATTATGAAGCAGTTTTTTTAAGCAAAACAGATCACATTCACAAAATTACGTCACTCCAGCAACTTTCCTTAGAGCCTCAGGAGCTTAGCTAACGCTGCATTTCTATGATTTACTAACTACAAGGCTTAGGTCACGTAATCCTAATTTCTCTTCGTGGTACATAAGTAACTTCACACACAGAATATGAAGTATAAATATGCAAAAGGTGGATTCAGTCGTAATTTGATTTTGAGGAGTAAAAATGACATTGATTGTCGCATGTCATGTTTGATGATAAAGATATTCCTTAGGTGTGCTTGCATAGGTCATTCCGCTGGATTTGGAGTTAGATCTGAGTTAACTTATCTCAACTGTTTTTATACGAGCAGCTTTTTTGTTTAAGAGCAGATACACTTCATTTTAGGGAAGAACAGGTTCACTGACACTTTTCATTAAAAGCTCTACAATGCTATGCATGTGATGATTTATAACTTATAAATTATAAGTTACTGTCACTTCCTCTTTCCAAACATAATTTTTTAGTTTTCCTAAGTGAAAACACGTAGCGTATTCCTCTGATTATATAATATGTAGAGAGTAGAGGTTTTATAGGAAATGCATTATTCACGCTATGACTAGCATGGCAATTATAAAGATAAGCAAATAAATATAACAAGAACAAGGGAATTCGGTGCTTCTCGGCAGTAGTTTTGGCCAGCATCAATATCCATTATGCAATGGTACAAGGGAATAAATTATATAAGCGGAATGAGACATGGTTTGGTTAGATTGCATAATTACGGATAGATTTTAAGATGTATTCTGTCTCTTCCTGAGCGATGGACTGTGGATGATTGACATGCCCTTGCCTTTGCTGTCCCGATATCTCAGCCATCGCAAATGGTAGCGAGCAACCTGTGCGTGCATTCCTAAAATGATCAAGATTTCAGCAGCCGTCCCCTCTATTCCAGCAATCTGGACAGTTCATAATTACAGTGAAAACTGAGCTTGGAGCCCATTCAGTCTCTTCTCAGACCATGTAGCAGAAGGATGGCAAATATACAAAAGGCTCAAATGAAAATGTACGCGTGGTCGTTGCCTTCAGGATGGTTTTCTTTGTCTGCGAGACAATTTTATCAGTTTTAGGAAAGAACATGTAATAGTGGCATTATTATTATGTAATAGTCATTATATTATCCTGTCGTGCACTTCTTTTTATTGTTGAGGTGCAATTATATTATATAACATGTATTTGCTTACATCATAGAATCATTTCCCATGCAATACATTTTTTAAGCTCATATCACATCAGTTTGATGTTCCAGTAATATCCTTTCCCTTCCGCCCCAGCAAAATTCGTATCACCTATTTGCCAGGACATGTTCTAATACGATTCCGCGTTCTAACATCATATCATGACTCATGAGGGGAGGCAAGGACAGAAAAAAGTGCTTAGGTAATTTGCAGGGTTTCATGTCAGCAAACTTTCAAGCTTATGCATCGGCTCTTAATCATGCACAGTGATACATTATACAGTACAAACTAATAATAGCTTTTCTAGTTAGTATCGCTACATATTTATAGAGACTCTCAGGTTGAGAATGAGAACAATCACTAGTGACTGGTGACCAGCCACGTTTTGATATTAGCTTTTACTCCAGTAGCAAATAACTTTTGTAAGCCATGATGGAAACGGGGCAAAGAGAGAATATGCGTATAATTAGTTGAAATTTATATGACTGATAGATATACTAGATCAGAAAATACAGATAGAGTTACTAGTGTGTTCAATCAAAAATATTCGAACAAAGTAAATACTTCTGACATTAGTAACAAAATTTCAAAATATGACGAAGTACTATAATACAACGACTATAGTTTGTCTGTAGTATATGTACGTATATTCGAAAAGAAAGTATGATATGCTAATCATTCCCAAGCGAGGTACCCGGGTGCAAATTAGGATAATTTCGCATTCTCTTGTAGTTAATGCAAGCGTATGGATATTAGGTAAAGGGAAGCAAAGGAAGAACTATTGGATAGTAAATAGTACTTAATAAACAGGCAAAGTAACAACTGTTACGTGGAATATAGAACTGATTGTGTGTCGAAAAACGCATCTTAACTGGAAAGAGTCTTGTAAATGTCAATTTTAAAAAGAAATAGCAATTAACCCAAGTCAGCCTGCACCACAACAGGCGGACACAACTTGATAACTGCAGCTGGTGGATGCAATATAAGTTTTTTTTGAAAATTAGAACTACAAATGTATGTTGAAACTAATTCTATACTTCATAGATATTACCATTTGCATCATTTTTTGTTCGAGCAGGGAATTGAACTGAATTTTTTTTTATCGGCGAAATGCAGATTGATATGCTAAATATATTCAAGACGCCTTGATAGTTTATGATTCAAGAGCAGGTACAAAAACATTTTTTAGCTGGCTCAGTTACGAGAAGGGATTAAAAGTCAGTCATATATCATTCGAACAACTTTTTTCTGCTGACTTCATTGATGCACTTATGCATGTCAGTTATATGGTTATTAAGAAATCATTGACCAAAGTTGAAACAATCAGTATTTTTACACTTTAAGTAACAAAAGTATATAATTGTCATTGTCATTACATAATGTATATGTATAAATCATATATTCTCAGTACAAACATAACTTGATAACTTTTTAGGAATTATTGCGGCAGTGACTTTAATTACAGGCAGTTGATTCTAACTACTTTTGCAATATTTAAAAATAAATATCTGGTTACAAATTTCATAGGCTCAGATCTAACTCCTTTAACTTAACATTAGTCTTGTACGTTGCACCAGCGCTTTCAAGTACTCTTCGTTTGGCTTTCCAACACCAGCTGGTAGATCCTACAGACAGAAGATACGCAAAATAATCCAATCATTAATATTTCTTGTTTGTAAATATTAAGCTTTAACTCGCTATCATCAGCGTATGATGCTTAAACAGTAATAATAACACTTACCGATCACTCAATTTCGGTATAGTAACCGGAATCTCTCCGACTACTTGTTTTTCCTCATCCCACATCCAAGTAGAATTTATCAAAACAACGTCGACTTGATGACCAGGAAGTATTTTTAACTTTTCCACCAATGTGGATACAGACTTTGGAGGTAATTCTGGTACTGAAACATTAGGATGTTTATTTATTTACAATTCATAAATATATATTTGTATTTCTCCACAGAGCATTGAAAATTGTATATAAATATTTCAAACTTACAGTCCGCCACCAAGCGTTTACCGAGTGGAGCCACCTTTAGCATTTCCGGAAAGATTTCCCGAATGTCGCATTCTCGCGAACTGTATAGCTCCTGCGTATCAGAGTTCTTATCCACTTTAAATCGTTGGAAGCAATCAACGCATTCAAAAGAATTTTTAGGTTCCATATAAATGCAACGGTGCCAAAAGCAGCTGAGCTTTGATATTCCACTTTCAATTTCGATTTCATCGCCGTTGTTCTTTCCTATAATAATAAAATTATTTAAAAAAATCAGTTCCATTTTTAGTGAACATTTTAAAATATTGCTAGTAGGAAACATTTGCTACTTCTTACCCTTTTTACGCAGCATAACAACATGCGGATAAGTGGTTGAAGTAGGAGACGGCGGTGCATATCCAAATGTTCTAGTAAAGTTTTTCATTTGACGAATTAACACTTCGAAGTCCATTTTCACAGTGTCTATAACTGGAGTAACAGACAGGTGTAGCTTATGATCCTTCAAATATGCACTCTTGAGCATAACGGTAACACTTCCTGGGCGCATTTCACTAAGATGAACTTTTCCGCTCATGAGGAAATCTTTTGAAGAGAACCGAAATGAATTATCGGGATACATTTCTGAAAATTTTACAACCAATTCAGTTTGTTAAAGTCAAAGTCATTTATGCTTAAAGATATGAAAAAACTTAGGATCTACGAAGATTAAATGGATGAAACATTGAGTGGTCCTAGAGAGATTTACTGGAAACCTATTCAAGTGAGAAAGATTTGCTTAATTAAAAGCTTTGCCTCAAATAAATACGTGGATACTAAATTGAATACAATACTAAAAATTTCGACATATACTTCCAATAGCAAATTATCCCTTTGCAAATAGGTTACTGGTAAATCTTTCTGTTACCATTTCAAGCTTAATGTTCTACTAACGTTTAACCATGTCTTCAAAAGTGAAAAACCCCAAATCATACAGTTTTTGCCAATCCCAGGTTTCCAGATGCTTAAAATCATCTGTAAGCAATACCAAATGACCACTGGGATCTTCAACAGCTAGCTTGAGCATATACTTGTCGTTTTTGGCTCCAACTAAACGGATGTTGCTAACGAAAGTCCAGTCCTCCCTCGGTGACATTATACTTCGGTAACCGCTTGAATGAAGGATTGTTGACTCAGTCGTTCCATCAAGCCAAATTGTATGGCTTAGCACTTCCATCTGAAACGAGAAATGGAACATGAAAACAAAGAATAAGAATGTTGTTGTAGTGAAAATATTAACAGCATCCTATTTAATTTGCCTTCAGATTCGTTAAAACTTAAATTACCTTCATACAATAATCATCTGCGGGGATTAGATCTTTCACCTCTACTTTCAAAGACATCACTATATCAAAGAGGTAACAGCATGCAAACTTGACTCCGCAATTTGTTTCAAAGTCCGTAATGCACGCACGCTGATAAGTCTGCGGATTCCATGGTGCTAAAACAACGTCACCGATATTGAAACTCTGTTGCTCCTGTGAAACCCCATTCAATCTTTTTTCTGCAATGAAATAAACATGTTTTAGCCAAAATGGATAGTACATCTAACGTGTTAATTTGTTATTCAAATTAAAACCGGATCATACCAACCTTTCAAAAGAATTCTGGAGTGAGCCTTCAACTCCACATAGAGCTTGTAACATCGGTCCGACATGACGACGTAGGAATGGCACCGCAACTGTCTCCTCGTCTTCAGTTTATCAAAAACTGATAGAGGTTTTGCGTTTGGAATCCTTCCGAAAGAGAACGGAGAATTTGCAGATGTGTTTGAAATGAGTGAAAGATTTACAGGAGGGTCCAAAAGCTTCAAACTTGGCTGCCAATTGGAAGGCACATTCAGTGATGTTTGATGTACATCTTGGATCACATGTCCGGCTTCCTCCAGACGATGGAGCAAATGCATTGCTGCGTGACTTTCACGAAGTGTCACGGTGTTCATCCCATAGTTCTTTAAATGCAAGTAAATACATGAATAATTTTGGGTTTGCTTGTACGAAAACAATAAAACAAGCTTAAACATAAACAATATTAAATAGAAACAAAACCATTAACGCCTTACTGGATCAATGCATGTTACATTTACTCTCAATCCTTGACTTTTTGACCGTGACATGAGAGAGTTTAGAGATGACTTTACTAAATTTGACCAGTCGGTCCCAACTGGCCTTGCAGCCAAACGACACTGGTATGAAAGCGGGGGATAATCACTTATCTCCGAAATGTAATCCAACAAACCCTCCCAACGATTAGTGCAAACAATTCCATAATCAATCAGGAAGACTGTTGCCTGAGCAGGGCTTACTGCAAAATTTATTATTCTGCAAAATGCACGACACCTACAAAAAAATGAAAACACAATAACTATTAGTAACTTCATCCTTAGAATTGTATGCATACAATTGAATTATTTCAGCAATTAACTGTCTACCATTTGATAACGTCATCAGGGTGGGGTGCCATACACATCCTGGTTCCGGAATAGCATTTATTTGAGAAGCAATACCTTCCTTTATTTATAAAAATAGCGATGCGCCTGTCGACATCGTGTAGTTTATCCTTTAACTGTTCGGGCTCAAGAAACTCTGTCACAAAAAACTCACTTGGAGATTTAATGTCCGTAATGTATGCCTGTAATGATTTAAATAAAAAATGCTTTTTATACTCTCTTTCAATATAAGAAAATTATTATGTGTCAACTATAACATTTATGCTTATGATTTATGTCTTTTTTTTCCAACGGAATCTTACAGAGATCTGTTCGTTTTTCCTCATCCGAAGTTTTTTATAATTCTCATATTTTGGCTTTGAGACTATGGATTCAATCAAATAGTCTTCCTCGTAGTCGTCTAGTTGGTTAAAATAAAACAAAAATTTTAACCGAACTCATTTAAATTAAATTAACATTAGTGACATTGATTTATCCTGAACTCACGTATTTCTGCCAGGTTCTCTTCGACAAGCAAGTCCGACACGTTTTTTCCATTTTCATTGACTATGCTGCCGTAGTAAAGCGTATCCAAAGAGGAGAACTGCAAAAAAATCATATTAAATCTTTAATTAATTTGCAAATACTTAAAAAAAAAGTGACAAATAAAATAGTAAATACTTGAGTTTAGTACATACTTTATGTGTTAGAGTGACTGTGACAGTGCTTCCAACAAGATTTTCCAAAAAGCTGGTCCACTTTTCTACTTGGATGGGTCTTACATCAGCCAGAACCAAAGTTCCCAATTGCCGGCCAGTAGGCAAATAGGCTTTTGGCAGGGAATAAATCTCTCTAAATGTTTTCACGACAATCACGTTAGTGTCCACCAGTCTGACTCTACATCTCGCCGATATTTCGCAGACCTCTTCAATTTGAGCCCGATAACTGAAATATTAATTCAATTAAATTAGATATCCAACACGAACGAATATTCAAAAAAAAATATGTATTTGGTTTAAATTTTATTTTATCGGTTAAGCTTGGTTGGTTATGGTTTAACTTTAAAATAACTTGGTTCATTATAGTGTAGTGACTTACTAGTTTTCCTCATGAAGGACTGCACAATAACCTAATTTCACGATCTGCGCTCGAGTAGAGCATTGTAGTTTGAGATCCTTCATAAACTCTTCGACCTTGTTCCTTTGATCAGCAGACTGTATCACTATACAAGAATTCGGGATAATCCTTAGGACTTTTACCTATTGTACATATTAATTAAAGAAGGTTGCATAATATTTTATACCATATTTCTTAAGTACGACACACGTTATCTAATTAACATTACATTTTATATAAACTTGGTCGCTTTCTTACCTTAAACGGAATCCCTACAGGCCATCCGGATGGTGAATTTATTTGGGGGGGACTTGTGTTTTGCATTTGTATTTCCAAGTATTTGGAAATACTGTCATCTTCTTTTAAAGTGCCGGCTCCAAAATCCGTCGTTAGTTTATAAGAAGCTACAATACACCAATGATATATTCAGTAATCGCCCCAAGTTAGTTATATCATCCCAATCAGACGAAAACCTCAATTAGTAAACCACGTAGATGAAGTTTCGGTTAGCAATAGGTTTACATAGTGGATACTGATTGTGATTAATGAATTGGTGATTAAGGGCTTAGAATAACGACTTTGTATCTGAAGCAAAGTTACCTATATTTATCATGCATTTAGTTATTCAATAAGTCACTGATCCATCAGTATCCATCCTGTTATGTACTTCAGCCACGTTTCTAGCACAAGTTAATACTGGAGTTTTAATTGATATTAAGTATGTAGTACTTACGTCTGTCTACACTTTTTTCGAACCGACAACTAGCTTCAGTGGATGTAGAACTAGAGCCCGGAACTGCTTTACTGTCCACTGCTGAATCCTCTTTTGTGTCTGAGACTGAACCATCTTCTGATGTCCTGTTTTTTAAGGTCAAAGATTCCAACTGGTATACCATCATATTTTCCTGGAAACTCGGGTGCTTCGGTCTGGCAAACACCCCTGTTTTAGGAGCCTTTTTGGGTACTTTCTCCTTTGGATTCCGTTTTGAGTTGTGTTTCTTTACAGGCTCCTTCGTAGTCATATCTTGTGAGGATAGATTAGCTGATGTGCTGGCTCTAGTGGAAGTGGAAGGAGGTTCAGGATCAGGTGCAGGTGCTTTAACTGCTGCTGGCGGAGTCTCATGCTGAGGCTCTAACTGTTTTCTAAGAAATCAATTTTAAATGATGTCAAGAAGTACATACAATACGAAGTTTTGCATCAGTTGTGCGTCAACAATCAACGTTAAATATGAGCTTATAAATACAATACATACTTTACGCAATCACTGCAACAGCCTAATCTCGTACACTTTGAGCACATGTAGTATTCCCTTTCGCCTGGATGGTCAGAGCAATTGTAAAGCTCGAAATCATGCTGACAGTCATCCCTCCCACTAATCGTAACAGTCTGCTCCCCTTCCAGTAATGAGATGAATTCGGACGGAACGTAAATGGTCTCACCCTCACCTTTCGGAAGAAGGCTATAATCCCACTCCCCATTCTCATAAGAATGTTCTCTCTTCATTTCATTGCTGGTTTTCAATCTAAAACAACAATTAGGAGCACGTATAATTAAAATTTTGTAATTTTCGATCATTTTAGACTTATCAATTAGCATTCTTCAATGAATGTGAATACAACAATCAACTTCAAAGCAGTCATCAGTTTAATTAGTTTTTACACTACCTTGAAGAGGAACAATTTCTGTTCTGCATGTTTTCACAACCAGCAGTGAGCATGGTGTGAAATGAGCTTCTTGAAGATGGTCCTGGCAAATTGTCATCCTCCCTAGCTCTGGCACCAGCTCCGCCCTTTTAGATTAATGATTATAACAATGGTCAACCTCTACTTCGTCTTTAACAGCTTCAACAACTAACTTTAAGCTTGGCAGTGACTCCTACTAATCCAAATGAGCCAGTTCACTGTTCATCCTTACCTGATTTTGTCCATTCCTGGCAACTCCCACTTCCTGATTATCTTGTCTTTGTCTCTGTCCAGATCCTCCAATCTCAAGCCGGTGACGCCGACCACGACCCCAACCTCCATTATTGTTATTAAACATTGTCACTCTCTATTGCCTTGACCTAATCTACCTTCCACCCTTCTTCTTTATCCTTTCATTATAATGTCAATTTTCGACTACTTAATGATGAAGACAAATCCAATTAGCTGAAGCCAAGTTCTTTCAAACACGATAAAACACACACTTTCTTTCCTTCAATCTCTTGAGATATTCATGCCAGTCACTCGACTGACTTCTCGTACTCGAACAAAATTGTTGATAAAACTAAACTCACTCCCAAGTTGCCTCTACACACATGGGTTGGAGGTATTCCTGAGACCATCCGCAGATAAAGTCGGCTACACCTACAGCAGCTAATAGCGCAAGCTACTACTATGCTGAACTACAGCTCCAGGAATCATTTTAGCAGTAGCTTGCTTTGTATGATAGAAGGGTTCAGGTGTAGACACCTTTTTCCTTTTATCAATGAAAGAAATTTAAAAATATATTCGCGCCTTGTTTGGGAACAACAAGCTCCTTTGTTCAGCAGGAGCAGAATAGAATCGAGAGATGCTCGACTGCTGTAGAGGCGTCTTTGTATTTCGTCAGTATTTATAGAGTGCTGCGGCTTTGATACGAATCTGCAAACAAGGGAAGCCACTATTAACATTCAAACTTGTATTCTTTCATCTTTTGTATATTGTAGTATTTCAGTTTTAAGTTATCATCAAGCACATAGTTCGCATGTTTATATGACCCATGTGCCATCATCATCGTCTTCATCAGTCAACAGCTTTGCATTGAGTGTATGACGATGTACTGAAATAAAGATTGATCCCTTTCTTTAAAAGCCCAATTCTGTTCCTATGATTCATCTTTCATTACACATAATTAGGTTTCAGCTGGCTAAGCAGAATTGAAAATTTCAAACCGTAAATGGACTGACTGATAAAATATACTGAATGCATTGATGTAATACTGACTATAAAGCTTGTAGTTTTGTTACTTCATTTATCAATGACCAGTAACTGTATAGTTTAATTATATTCTGCTTTTCATGAAATGCCGACATTACGTTGGAAACAAAGAAATTGTTTATGAAATGATAAAAGTGGAATTATTTTTAGTTTGCAATGCACAATATAATGTATTATGGTATAAAAAAATCTTCTTGTTTATAAATTGCAAACGCAATATATCTACATACTCAAGTTTCCATTACTGCCACCCATAAACCCTATTATGTATCCAGACGCTCCTCTTACTTATTTTATATAAATACTTAATACTTTTGGCATGTGATAATATGGTTTCATTCTTCATTCAGCGGAAAACCATTTAAAATCCAATTGTATTGCTAGTATACCTATGTATATAGTAGCTCACTTTGTAGACGCGATTTCGCACGCTTCCTCATCTGTATTATTCTTAATTTCAAACTAGAGAATGGAATTCCTCATGCACATCTACAAAATCGCATTACAACATTCATACTCACTCAATTAATTGCCTTTCTTCCTTCTTCCACCTCTGACAGCACGACATCCCATATTACACCCTAGTAATTTAATAAAGGTAAAATTTAATTGATTTATGTAAAATCTACGTAAACCATGTGAGACTTCCTGCTCGGACTTTGAGACTATAAAGCTGGAAAGAGACTTTCATTGTTCGTGGTTCATGCTCCATAGTTTCATTTTCATCTTGCTCATCCATCACAGCGTAAGGAAAGAACATGTACCGAGATTGGAATCTTTTCTTAAATTCTTACATCAAATGCTAGCCTTCTGCTCACTTCCTCCGAAACAAAAGTAGTGACAAATGACAATTCACTTGAATGAAATACATGTTCCTGCTTTTGTGCTCGTCGTTGGTGGTTTATGAATTTGAATGCATATGGCATAATATTGTATGCGGTTACTACGGTACTGCTGCACCGACAGACAAAAATGTTCAACGAGCGCATTCATGAGATTCATGGAATGTATTTGTATATGTATGGAACAAGTATTTGTACAAGTCCGGTAAAATATTTTATTCAATTCCATCCATAGATCTTATCCTAAATCTAAATTCTTAAATATAAACTGTCGGATAGATACGCCAAACTCAGTAATAAAGCATGGCACAATATAAAAAGCAATGAAAATGACAATATCGTTGCGGTAGTTTCATGCTTCGTTTATATGGCCATAATGTTAACAAATTAAAGCATTACTGTTAAGAATAGAGACCTACAGTTTCCTAAATATGGTATAAATTAAGACGTTAAAATTCTTGGGAGAAAGTGTTTCTGAAATAAATTGGCAACGTATCAACTTCATGTCAACAAATGACTTGAAAACTACCATTACGGACGTTGTTAGTTTTTTTTCATGAAACATCTAATAATACAAACAACCTTACAGAACATACTCTAACATTTCTTCATTGTCATGTTATAAGCTAAAAATTTAGGTTGTAAAACTACCACAACCACATGTATCATTAATCCATCCTTTTCTTCCCTTCCCTAATTTATTCCTCGACAAACTCGTCATTTCAAAAGATATATTGTAATATAATATATATTTTCAAAAGAGTCATTTTATCATTTTATTTGTACGTACATTCCAGTAATTCAGTGTCTCAGCTTACCCAAAGTCGACTTTCAAACTTCCAACAGTAATAATCTCTATTGAATTATGCTTGTTAGCTGTGTGTGATGTCATGTGTGTCAAAGTACCGACGGCTTTGTAATAAATAATGACCTGGAGAACAAAGAGTAAAAGCACATCCATAAGCTTGACAATCACATTTTGGCTAGCTCCAACCCAGCCAGATTGGATTAAGCCACCAGAACAGAGAAAATACTCCACATCTTGATGATATAGCCGTACTGTAAAGCTAGACTTGCATAACTAAGTTTATTTAATTAGCAGCTAATACGCATTGTAGACAAAACAATGTGTTAGTTTCTTGGAATGTGTAATACAATATGTAACTTTTAAAAGGAAATTGACTTGGATAATTCAAGTTGAATATATACATTTTATACGTATTATGTACATGGTTGAAGATAATGTCTAGGAAGAACTTTAAGGAATTACTTTACATATGCAATACGGCGTATGTACATAAAATTGACAATTTTTTACACGTTATGTATTTACAAATTTCAATATAACTTATGTCCTAGACGTATAAGCACTAGAGCAGTTTTGTTCATGCATGTTTGAATATGCAATCTAGAAACAGCAACGTTGATCATTACGGATGACCCTTTATTATTTCCCTACTACAATGAGCCTTAAATGTAGTCTGCAAACGTGATCCAATATACGAAATTAAGAATGGCAAAGGTCAGTGGGAATGCCACTCTGGAAAACTTGTCCACTCCCAACGCCCTCCGTCTTCTTTGTGCTTTGATGACATTCGCAGAGGTTTGTGGTGGGGGTGTTGGGGAGGGCGGAGGACCTCCTCCACTACTACAACTTGTCCCTCCTATAGTACGTGAGGCCGCTGGTGGCGGCGGTGGAGGTGGCAGCTGGTTGCCAAGAGGATGGTGGTGATGATGTAAATGGCTTGAGCTACCGCTACTACCTAATGACGTCATTGGGACTGCTATCATCCTATGATGTTCCTGAAAACAAGAGGTGCGAGATTAGCAATCATTGACCTTTTTCCTGACCCTTGATGAGCTACGAAATTTATGATGCAACTTTATGGCATACAGATGTTACAGAGGAACTACGAAGACTCATTCTGGAGGCAAGCTGAAAAAACTTGTTCTTTGTACTCGTACTACGAACGTCCACAGACGGAGCCCGATTGCGAGGCTCCTCAGAATCCCCCAAAACAATATTGACCAGGCAATACTCCATCAGGGCCATGAACACAAATCTGTTGACGAAACATTAATAGTAAGTAGTAAAGACTTTGCATAAATTGGGGTTAGGTGACCTCAGGATATGGAAACTCTCCAACATTATATTATCAGCGAGCATAATATCGGATTAAAACATAAACGTCATACAGGGTACAGGCTGACATGAATAAGTCAACCGCTTTAAGGTACGACACTGGTGGCAAGGAAGCTTGTGATTTTGCATGCTGTGTAGACAAGGTGAGTAGGGATGTAACACCAAGCGTAACTCTAGCAGGAGCAGCTTCCGGCTGAATCCAGAATGATACCCACTGGAGAGGCAAACAAATACAATAGCAATTTCAGCCATTTTTATACGTGCTCGCTCCCTTCTCCGCCAATTTGCTCTCTACTCTATAATTTTCTCTCCTTATCTTACCGACATAATGACGATAAGACACGTTGGAATATACGTGTGAAATAAGTAGTATCCCAGACGACGCTTCAAGACGAAGACTACCTCGAGGCATGTGAAGTTCCCTAGGGAAAAAACCAAGAATTATTAAAATGTGTAATCTTACCCCGCTTTATGCATCCCATCAAAACATTTCCAAAATCATAGCGGCCTACAAAGCTTCCATACCAAAATACTTTCCCCTTAAGGGAGACGCCACGCCCATCATCCTGCTTCAATATATTTGCGGCTTCTACTATATCTATATCTTTGAGCAAAATTATATATACAAAATGGATGGAATGTTGTGTTACAGTAAATGAGACTAGCTACATGTAAGAAAAAAAGGAATTTTTTTCTATTCTTATACCAAAGATCAGCACAAGGAATCCGAATATAGGATTTTGGTATCAGCTCACTTAAAGCAAACTTAAATATTTTTGCTGAGCTCCTCACTTTTATCTCCTTTATGCCTACACAATGAAAGTTAAAAAATTTCCATAGCTAAGATGCATATTTATGTACGCTGACGACAACGCTACATATTACGTAAGCACATTAGGGAAAGGATGTAGAAGGGAGAAAGCATCATCGTCATCATCCACTTGTTTTCGCATCACCTTTTCTCCACCTCTCTATTTGCTAATAATATTATTATTCGTATAGTGAAAGGAGAGAAAACTAATAAGGTTGATGTTGTGCCCGATTTGTAAACTCCTCTTTGTTTTCCTCTCCCTTCCCCTTTCTAGAATTATCATTACCCGTTGAATAGACCATAGTACAGTCATCCGTTTTGTTACGGACTAGTTGAAGTTGGGGTAGCTCGATCGCTCCAACGTCCAAAGGGAGATCCTCATCCCACTCGAACACCAAGTCCTCTGTCGTGTGAGACACTGTGTGGAGTAGTCATAAAAAGAAGGGGAAGAGATGAATTGAGTGAAAGATGAGATGAGAGAGAATAAAAAATCAATCAATAGTGCCATGCGAAAGCCAGTACCAAAGTACCAACTTGTCTTTACTGCTGACTCTGCACAAAAAAAACCTTTGTATATTTATATAACAAAGCTACTCTGCTTTTTCTTCTTATTTTCCCCCTTGCTGCCTTGCTGTTCTTATTATTCACATTTTTTTACGTACAAGTAAGGCCAGGAGAGCAAATTCGCCCTCTGGTCGACAATAATGCAGTTTTTTTTGGTTTTCCGATAAAAAATCAACAGTTTTTGAAATTATAGTGTCCAGGGGAAAACTGAACCAAATTCCTTTGACGTAGACAAATCTGCGAGCGACTTGTGCATAGCGACTTAACATTAATAATAAATATGAAAGTATGCAGTCTGCCTGCAAGGGTTAGATATGAGTTTTATGGAAATAAATTTTTAAATTTAGATCTTTCATAAAATGATTTACATAATTTTTGATTTTGCATAAATAAACGTATTGAATACATGCGGATAACAATGCCTAGCTGGTTGGACAGACAGAAGCAGCGCACCGCCTTCATAAAAGTTTTAGCATATCTTATTTTGTTATATATCGCTATTGATAATATTGGCCAGTGTGATAAGCCCTACCTCGCAGTGCAAAAGGGATGATGATGATTGTGCAAGATTTCATTTTATCCATCCGCAATTGTATTCTTTACATAAGGATAAGTAATGTATTTGGTTGCGAAACCCAGTTTTGTTCCCGGTGCCACCAACAGCGTCACCATCAGCAATTCGCCCACGAAGAAATTATATTGTGGAGCAAGAGCTCTCACAGCATATGAATATTTCTGCTACGATGAAATGGCAAGTGTTGGCTAAAAGTCTCACATAACTTAAGTACCTCTCCCTTTGGCTCCCTCACTTTGCATATTATAATAAATGTTGAAGGCTCAGGGGAATGAGCTAGTTTGATGATCGTTTCGCTTTCCAGCTATTCTGTTGCAACTTAGTTAGCTGGGGGTATTGTGGCGGAATAATTTTGTTTTGGAAAATAGAAAAACAAACTTACGACTCTCCATTTGAAGTTTACATTCCTGTGTGTCATGGGGATAGAGCATAAAGTTCATGGCACAGGAAAGTGTCAACGTTAACCTGGAACAATTGGATCAAAATCAAAGAAACTTTTTAGTTGGCATATTCCTCAGATAATTTCAGCTAAATTTATATGTCATTTCATAAGCGCATATAGTATTATAGAATTCGTACTTGACCATGTATAGAATGTGCTTGTCCTTATACAACCAAAGGTAATGATTGGGAACAGTCATCGTTTGGAAAGTGACTTGTTTAGCATTCTTGAAGAAAGAGTCAGGTCTCCACATGTCCTGAAGCCAGCCCACTTCTAGTAATCTGCACAATTCAGATATTCATATAAAACGTCTTGAGAAGATCTTTAAAAGTTTTTTTTTGCTCAAGTACCAAAAAGTGCTTCTCCTTCAGTTCAACTGTTCTTTTTTTCAAAGTGGATAGTTGATTGTAAGGGGCACGCACGTATAAGTAATCTGTGGCCGTGTATTCTATGCTCTTTACATAAAAGTATAAAAATATAACCAGATTTTGAAGAAAGTAGAATTCCTCAAGTCGGAGGCTACTTACATATGTTTCAGTACTTTCTCAAGAACTTCCCCCTGCACGCGTCCAATTTACCTTCCCAAACTAACTATAAGTAAGCTATGAGCACGACTGTAAAGATAAAAAGTGACCTGAACCGTTATAAAAAACAATAAAACAGAAGGGTACAAGGAAGCACTCGACGGAGATGGTGGAGCCATGGCCAAAATAATTTTCCTTTCCTCCGGCCAACCTACCATATTCTGGATTTTTCGATGATAGTTGATGATGACGCCTGTCCTTGGGTATGCTCACGGTAGCCCTGTCCTTCACATGAAAACCAAAGCATTTCATGTGCGAAATAATGAAGTAGGCTATATAACTGCAGGTGGCCCTTTTATTACTTAATTTAAAATATTTATGCATGTGGAGTACAGATTTGATTTTGGGAAGCACGCGAAGAAAAATAGATTCCTACATTTTTCTTCATTTTTTCCCCTTGCATGCAATCATGTTTTCCAGCTCAGTGCGCTCACCATCAGCCTCCTCGCCTTCCTGAATGAGATTACTTGTATTTCGTCCACTTAAAGTGTATCCCAACGGAATAATGCGTCAACCACCACTTGCTTGCTTGCTTGTTCACTGTCTGTTCGTCCATATCATTTTGAGAGTTAATATTTTCTGCTTTAATTTTTTAAAGAAGCTCTTGGAGACAGCGAAAAAATATTCCTGTTGTTAATTAGTTTTAAAAATATTGTATTTATATAATGGAAAGCTACCTATCCAATGTCAACTGACTTTCATATTTCGATTTGTGATGTTTCTTCTGCTCTCCTACTTTTTAATTGTTTTGCAGTAGTCCTTCGTAAGTGGCTATTATACTTATTTCCATATCGGGAAAGTTTAAGTTTGAGCAAATCTTATCCTGACTCCTTCACCAGCCTCTATATATGCTCGTGGAGCAAGATGGGGAGACAGAGACAAATGAGTTTATTTTTAACCTTTTGTTTTGCAAGATTACCTTCCCAAAGGTCTTTTGCTAAATCAGTCAAGCTTAAATAAAATCTTAAGTTGAATGAGCAATACATTCATTGCGAAATAAAATGCTAAGATTAGTACCGCTCCTGCAAACACTGTTTATTCCGGCTTCTTAGCAACTTTTTTTCTGCATAATAATTTACGCGACACAGTTCCTTACTTTCCAAGTCCCAAACGGGAATAAGGCTACACTGGCATGTCGGGAGAAGTCAAGTATTTTTTTCGACTCATTCGTTGCCTTCTCATTCATACAGTTTTGTAGGGGCTGTGGAGAAAGGAACATATAAATAATCATCGCACGCACCAAATCTAACCATGAAGACAGCTTCCATTCTTCACTTGTACTCCTTCCTATTTATTTTACCCCACTGCGCCCTGAGCAATTATGTAATCGAGAGAACTGCCTCACATTTCAGCATCAGAGCGGCCATACCAAGCCAAGAGGAGCTCATGAATGGGCTTTCATCTACTTTTGTCTCACTCGCTTTCCCCTTGGCTTTCCCTTTCACTAGTGCTTTCATCTGGAGAGGTTGACAGTATGCATGCATGGAGTGGATGTATGGTGCTGGGGTATTGTGCAACAATAAATGTCTTTTTTTCGTAATATCATTACAATTGGGCTGGGGAAGAGGTTTCGTACATTCCTTTCCCCACATAGTGTATGGGTACGAGCTTTATTGTCTACGGGGAAAAACTTCATTCCAGATGGCTCGTCGCCCTCCTGCATTCCTTATCTGTAATTGTATATTTTCTCGGAGGAAAACGCAAAAGGTTGTTGACCGGAGGGAGAAAACAGGGAGGAGGAAAAATAAGGACTGGAGACGCATCCAAACGTCATCGCTCTTAACTTTCACTTCAGAAATGTTTACCCTTTTTTTAAAATAACTGTCCCGTGTAATCTAACCCTGGAGAAAGTTTTTCGGGGTTGTGCTCCCTCAGGGTATACTCCACACAATTATGTATAAAGTTGAATATGGCGAGAATTTGGTGACGGAACATAATGCCCTCCTGCCTTTGACACCTATCAGAAATAAGGGGTCATTTGGGTTTAGATGAGGTACATAATAATAAAATAAGCTTTCTCAGAAGATTGCATTCGCATAGTTTATTTAATAAGTGAATCGGTTCGATCTCAGTAAGGAGGTACCGCTGTCAAATAGCGTTTCCTAAGAAATAAGCAAAAAGTCATTATCTGTTATTGACTATTCTGAAAGTGGCAAGTTAACTAAACTCTAACTCAAGGTGTGCGACCAAACCAACAAACTTTTTGGTCTCCTTCTTGTCTTACTCCTCTAATTTACCTAATACATATTATCCCATTTGCTTTCAACATCTTCCAATATGCGTCAGAAACACAAAGTAAAACAAGATAGTTTAATATTGCCTCGCAACTTTCTGCTAAATGTATTATCTTTCGCTTAAATTTATTTATGGGCCCTAATGCTGATTTGAAAATGGGATAGTATGCATTAACATAATTGAAAGACTTTCATCTGTCTGTCAAGAAAAGCAACATTTAATAAATTTTCCACTACGCCTCTACAACTACTTTTCGCATCCATCTATTCGCCCTTCTCAGCAATTAAACTTTTGTCTGGTTATTTAGTGTATTTCTTTAATCCTCATTTTACGCCAAAACAGAGTGTAAAAAAACCCATGGCCTTACCATCTCTCTCTATCGCTGCAGGCAAGAGACATAGATTACCTATAGCCTGGTCCACATAAATACACGGCTACAATGCACCTTTCACACCTCATTACAAAACGGGCAGTTTATAAATGCGGCAATTGTGTAAAGCAGCAAATGGAAATATCAGCGTCCCCTCCATTGTATCCTTTACTTTCTTTTATTCTCTTCCCCCCTCTAATTTACAGCTATGACCACCATGGTAAAAAAAATTCATACGACTTTTAATACCTCTAAAATTCTATGACAGTCTCCGCATCGTATGACTTTCCCCTGTCTTCTCCCTCCCTGAACGTATATAAAGTGGAGTTGTGAAAGTAGAACATAAAGTTTCTCAGGCTTTCACCAAGCCAGCCTCCCATGAACTGAAATGGTTTAGTTTGGCGATCCGGGGCTTAATGTATGTATAATACTACGGTCATCAACGACCGGTGGTACACACCGGATACTTAGAGCCTCTGGATCCAGTTCGTTGAGTTTTAGTCTGTTAACCCACACTGTATAAAAATTACTAGCCAGGAACTCAACTCACTCCGACAGTGCACCCACACCCCATAAAAACAAAGTTTTCAGAGGGATCGCATCTATCATCTAATGAGATTTCTTCATTCCACGGGATGCATTCCACGATTACATCAACAATAACAATAGAACACCTACAGAGGACACTGTGTAATTTTCAAAGTAAGCTTCTTTCGCAGGTCTCTCCGTAAACCGGACGCTCAGGGAACTGTCTGCCAGTGGTTTGGGGCGAAGAAGCATACATAAGTTAGAGTAACTAGGTAGTATGGTTAGCAATTAATAAGTCATTCTGAGAAAATGAATTCTGAGCTTCTCTTGGGATACAGAAGCTTATGAAGTATTTTCCCTGCTTTTTGCTGGACTACGGAGGTTTGGAGGACCGGAGGGAAAGAGCAATGTAGATAGTTTAGAGAACTATTTTTTTATGAAATATGTGCCTGATAACGAACACTAACAGTACTACCTATTAGAGCTAACTGTGTAATTGAAGCCATATATACCTTGTCTGTGGGAATAAAATCAAGGAGAAAGGTTGCGTAATAAAAAAGGACTTTTCCTTGATGTCTTAGTTTCTTTTGCAGATAAATTGAGTTACATTGAAAGGTAAAAGTACTTTTTCCAACAAGCTATACCTGTACTCTGCCGTCATGTTTTCCGGAAGTCTTAGTCTGTGGTCCTTCCATTTTTGAGCAAAGAAAATGTCCGCTGCATAAGTCTCCACATAAACAAGAAAGTGACATGGTGTAAAATTGTGTAAGGTAAAAGGGGGAACATGAGCAATTTAAAAGTTTCCTTTTTTTAAAAGGACGAAACTTGCTCGTAAACTACTTGAATATATATGGACAAGTCACTTCCTTATCTTTGGCAGTCTCCTTACCATAGAATATTCATTGATAGAGTCTAGGCCCATCACCGTAACGTGGAAACTAACTTTCGTTGGATATCCTTCCAGCTTGGGAGGCTTCATTTTGTCATACAGCTGTGGGTCTGGGATGAGATCTTGGAAAGTTAAAGGCTTCCCCTCTGCTGCCGACTCTGTAATTTCCATCTCTTCCAAGAGTTTGGGCGTCGGGGTTGTTGTCGGGACAAGTGTACAAAGTCTGGCATGAAGAAAAAGTATTAATGAAAATTACAAATATTCCGAGAAAATGAACAACTACTCCTGTGCATGTCAGACATCACTCCCAAGCATAAAATCAAATATGAAAGGATCCAGCTCCTATTGAAATCAGAAAATGGCTTAATAAAATTAGCAAACGTGAGAATGAGCTTTAGTAGATTGAAAATGCAATTAAAATCATTGTTTAAATTTTACTAATATGTGGAAGGCACGCAACAAGATAAATTACTATAGATGAGCACGCAATCCCGCTGGAAACAGAAAACCAGCTTGGCACTAGTCTAAAAAAAAACATGCTGAAACCGTCTTGAATACTTTGATCCAAAAAAATCATAAATATATTAACTACCCAGTTTACTAATTTTTTCCACGTTCTCGTCCATTACTATTACATTGCTACAAACAACTACCTATACTACACTAGTGAGTAAAGTCGATAAAAATGGTGAAAGGATCACCAAAGTTATTGTTTATAAATCATGGAAATGAGCATCGCAGCAGCTATGCAAATACTTGGACTATGGAATAAACAGAACAATAGCCTGTCATTTATAATACTATGAACAACATAACTTGGAAAGGAATTTCCTGGATCTGCGTATTCCTTTTTCTGCACATAATAAATGTGAGCTACGTGACATAGGTATATTACGTATTAATACATCTCGACAAATATTTTTGAAGTTGCATCATATGCGTAAGCAGCATTGCCGCATGTCGCATGTCGTGTCGCATTAAAAACAGGATAGTATGCGAGGACAGCCAGTGTCCAACTCAACTAAGGCCAAGGCTCTGCAAAAAGCAAAAACCTGCTGAGTGGACATTGGCAATACAGGCCTGTAAAAAAGGCCTGCATGGCCTAGTAAAAAACGGAGAGAGTGGGAGCCAGCTACCCACTCATCATTATTTATAGCATGCTGCCAGCAACTAGATTGCTTTTGCTTTTACCGGAAGCTCACCATCAAAGAGATCATGTTAGGATTCTTTATTAAATTAACAATTTTGCATGAAATTTCCCATGTATGACTAAAGTTTCGTTGATTGAAGGGTTGACTTTCTTGTTATTCTAAGTAATATTTGCAAATTGGTGTTTCCTCTATTAAAGTGGGGAATTTAGTAAATTGCTCCTAAAAATGGAAAAGTTTGTATTCATCTGGAGAAGAAATAAAAGGAAAATATCCCTTTGACTTTCTTAGCAAAAGCTGCCATAACTTTGCCTTTCATAACTCAACAGTTACTTACATAAGAGGAAATTCACCTGCTCCATTTCCTCCAGAATTGAGGAAACAGGAAGTAAATCTTCTGAATGTGAAAGCTACAAATCCACGTCAAGGCTGACGACGGACAAGCTCCTTTCTCCCAATGCATATGTAATGTGTTCCTATCATGCCAATCTAATGTCACGTCATAAACTCGTAAATGAGGCAAAGACGCTCTCTACATCAAAAGAAGCTATCAAGTGGGTGAGCTGCAATCATAATCACTGTCATCATTGTTATCCCCATACAACTTTTATATGAACTGTTTATCTTCTCTGTAAACAAAACGGAATGCTTTATGATCCCCATTTTTCTTTTCCACTTCATAAATTTCCCCTCCGTTTCAAACATCTCAAACTAACCAGAAGCAGTTCAATATACAGACTCGAGGAACAAATAAAAACAAAAAAAAAATCTTCAAAAATAGCTTTCATATTTCAGATTCTACAAGAGAGTAGTTTCATCATTAAGCAAAATACCGGTACATTAAAGAAGTGAAAAAAAAACTCGCCCCTCCTATACAGATCTCCTCCTACGCACTCATCCACGAAACAGTTATTTAACATGAATGGATGAGATGGGCAAAGGTTCAGCTGAAATTATGTAGTTCAATCTAATATCCAATATTAATACAGAGAAATAATAGCCTAAGCCCTCAGCATATATTAAGCAAATATCTGTAGAGCTCCGCTTTCCTCCGCCGAAAACTTACAAAGCAACAATAAACTATAAAGGGAAAATGTTTCATAGGGTATGAAAAACAAAAAAGAAAGCTCCTTCATGCTTTTTTTTGTCAACTTACTGAGCGGCGGATATGAGTAGAGACGGGTTGCAGGATATGAGAATGACAATCGCGGCACGAAGGATAGGTGAAAGGTGGTGGGTGAAACATGAATACAGTCGGAATCGGTGCTGCTGAGAAGATTGAACAAGATGATGGTGCTGTAGATGACTATCGTGAAAATCATTCCTATTCCCATCTCCACGGCCCTCTCCCTCATGAAAAGGATGAATTCTCAAGCGGACGCCTTGCTGTGTCATCTTCCCTTCTCTTTTATGCTCAAGTGTCTCTGTCAGTTGTATATTATTATTATCCTTCGTATTCCATTGTTTTCTCAGGACTCTTGTTTACACATGAGCATCATCATCTTCAACATTACTGGCTTGATAGCTTTCTTAATAAAATAGCCAGAGGTAGGAAGGGAAAATCGGAACAGCCCTGAAATCCGTTTTTTTTGAGTGCAGATAGATTTATTACTGTACAGTTTTGTTTTCGCTTTCACCTTTCCCTCCTCTTCCCCCAAAAAAGTGCAGGGCTATCAAGGGAAATCTTTCTCGCTTTTTCAAACGACACGTTACAACGCGTGTAGACCGGGCTGTTCTAATAATTAGGAGTACAAATGTATAAATCGGTTGAGGAAATGAGGCCCATTTTTATATCCGACATGTTTTAGCCTCCCCCTAATAAAATGATACCTAGTTATAATAGTGGAGTCAACAAATAGCTACCTACGTACATTACAGGGACGCCGAGGAATGCTCTAATTTTTACTGTTTGTACTGCCACGTGTTACAAGGACTCCAGGGCTCATTACCTTTTCAATTTTGTTTATATTTCTGAGCAAAATGGGCCTCTGGAAATGGGTGACTCAAGGGGAAATGGTACAGAAGGGCCTATCCTCGCATACAACTGACAGGCTTTGTTGACCTCGTTTATTATATAAATGTAAGACATAACCTGACTATTAAAACATAATATCTAGCTATTTTTATTATTATCGTAAGTGCAGATCCACTCGTTAGAGGAAAACATTCCTTTTTACTAAGGGAATTGGAGGTTGCACGGTGGATAAAATATTTTAGTTCTGCCAACGTTTCAACTCCTATACAGCTGTCCTCATCAGGGCGTACATAACGGATTTTCTCAAATTGCCCCACTATTAATTCTCCTCTGCACTTTTTGCTACTCTGCTCTCTGCCAACAACAGTGCTATTTTGACAATGGGAGCAACGATTACAGTAAACTTTTAGGTTCAATACGAAATGCTTGCTTGTTTGGTTGGTTTAATTGCACAACTTTGTCTTCCAATCGACTAGACTTGAGTGAGATATCCTAATTTTCTTGTTGTTCATGTGAATTCCCCTTTCCCCCGTGCATTTACACACAATTAACTTTTCCTCTGAAATTTATAGCTGAACACAAGCGCACATGCCGAACTTCACAACACAATTCCCTTAATTGTCACCCCGAATTTCAGGGTGAAAGCATGATTATCTTGCATTGAAGAAGTGCAACTTTCGAAGGAGAGAATCAATGCATAAAACCTGAGAACAGAACGACTCCTTGCATGCCTCTGCTGCCTTCACTGTGCGGATGTGTTATCGGAGGGACTGCTATGGAAACAATGAGGAGGCTGACGTTGAGATCTCCCTTTAAAACAGTTTCCATTCTGCACTTTCCTCATCCGTGTCGCTCTTTGCACATTATAGTGTAAGTAGTACTAGAAAACCGAGATGGGAATACAGGGCCACAATGCAAAGGGAAGGAAATCGAGAAGATGCTAAGGAAGGAGAGTTATGATCATGTAGAAATCCGCAAAGGTTCGTGAGGGAAAAAGTTTGTGGACTATTCAAACTTGATATTACAGTTTGCAATCAGGTTTACGGTTAAAATTAGAGCTGTTGTTGATGGGAAAGGTATTACTGGTGTAGACTTTGCTTAAATGGGTACGTTATATGACGCTGTACATTAAATTTGGGTCCAGTACTGATATACTGACATTTGGGTCAACTATCAGCATATAAGCAGGAGCTGTTGGACGTGATGTATCAATATGTGGAAACATTAAATTGTTTTATATTTATCAATGATGCAGCACTAAAACATGATGGCCCAATAGCTAATGCAGTGGAAATGAACTCTGGTCTTATTTATTGGTATTTTTGGGAATGCTTTCCAATTGAAGTTTCTAATTTTCAAATATCAGTCCTTCTAAATAGGTCGTAGACAAAAAGGTTGAGTAACAAGAGCACCTACGCAGTCATTCGGGATGACTTAAAAGCAAATGGCCAATAATAGTTGGCATTCTCCCCACCAGAAATAAGAGCAGAGGCCTTCTCCGTCCATAATAGTCTTAAGTGAGTCCTGAGTGCATCAGAATTGTCGCAGGACCATAATATAAATTACTCATAAATCACGGAAATGGGAAAGAGCATCATTGCGTGTATTGAATGGAAGATGATGGGATTCAATCAATTCCTCTCCTTTAAGTAAACTACCTCACCTTTCACCCCACCAAGCCATTTACGGAGGTATAGCCTAATGGACAAGGGGCAGAAATAAAACGGAAGGTAATACAGAGAGCTTCCATTGAAATCTGAAGCAGCTAATAATCTTTCCTTCCCTCATTCAATTTCTATTCTTAATAAATTGCCGTCAAGATTTTCCCCGGTGAAAAAAAACGATCTAGATTAGTTTGAAAGTAAAGAAAAATTTATTTCTTTCAAAATCTTTTGAGTGCGTAAGCGTGGAAAGATAACACGTGAAAAAACACTTTCCCCGATAATTATTACGCCAAGTCGGCATAACCCCAGCAGATAAACTGAGCCCAGTAAATCAGTCAGAAAGTATATGGGATGCCAAGTAAAATATGAAATGTATAAATCCCACAGTGATAAACATCGGGAAAAAATCCGTACCTACGATGAATATCACTTTCCAGGAGTAATGTCTGTATGGGCATTACACTGCTAAATTGCAATAAGTATTATTGGCAAGAGTGGCGAAAAAGCTATTTTCGTTATTACTGCAGAAACACAACCATTTTCTTCAATGTCATGGAACAACGTAATCTGCTCTCCTCTCAAGAAACTGAAAGAGCTTACAATTCCCTTCCCCATCTAAGTATATAATACGCTACTGTCCTTCCAGATGTCTAACACATAGATTCTTAATTGGCTTAAGGGCCACT
>JAQGAH010000680.1:0-28522 GCA_034696885.1 Lepidocyrtus paradoxus | reverse complement strand
GGACAGCTCAGCTACCAAAAGCAAAGACAACGGGAGAGAGAGCACCGGAAGCAAGTGGAGCTTATGATCGCTGAGCGCAGATGTCTTAGAGCACAGGAAAAAGAAAAGGACCAACATGTACTCGACTGCTTCCAAAAGGAGACAGAGAGGCGACAGGAAATTATTGACAGGGAGAGGATTCGACTGCTAAAGGAACATGGGCCGCAAATCATCGGATTCATTCCAAGAGGAGTAATCAAGTCCCAAAAGGAACTGAACGCGTTGGGCGAGCCGTTCCTTGACTATTACAGGAATCCTCCCTTGGAACCTGATCCAACCACTGTGGATACTGAGCCTTGTGAAGAGGAGATTTTTAAAACCATGCCCATACCCCGACATCTCAAATATTGAAGGGATCCATATTTTTATACTATTCCAAACGACTTTAATCAATTTTTTTTTATTTGTACTTTTCAAACATTTTGGGAAAATAAATGAAAAAATGGTAGGGAAAGTAAGTTGCCGTAATAAACTATTTATTTTTTATAGATAATTAAATACTTACTCAACATAAAACATAAACAGAGTTAAATTATAGGGGAACCATCATTAATTAATGCATTTAATCCAGTCCCTTCTCCTTCCTCAAGGCCCTGATTTTCACCATCCTCCCACAGATTATTTCCGGGTATGCACCCTCAGCGCTGTTATTCCTGTGGGTGCAGGTCATTGGTCCTGCATCACAATTCCTCCAGTCATGGTCATATAGGTGGCGCCATATCAGCGTTAAAATGATTAGTAGAATGGCAGTGTAAACGTATAGGAGGAATGTTCTATATCTGAAATACTTTAAGCCGTTGCATAATTAAACATTGGTCAGATATAGTTGATACGAAATACAATGGCATAAAAATTGTTTCCCATTTACTTACCTTAAAACTTTTGGTATCTTCCATGCGGACTATCGGCAGTAATGGGAAATACCCTGGTCGCTTAATATTCCAATGATTATCCGCTACCAGTTGGAGTCTCTGTTAGTAGTATATTTATGATAGTTACAAAATGAATGCGCAATTTTGATTGGATTTGTGTAAATTGAATGGGAATGATCTTAAAATGTTTGACTCACATTCATAATAAAGTGGAAGAAGATATCCACCCCAAACCACACGATAACCATTATAGTCATCTTATGCTTGAATGGAGCAGTAGAACCAAGAGAGCTATCATTTTGGGTGGAGACTGAGACATTCCGATAGCAAACGGATGCTGATGGAGATCCAGGGATAACGGTGGACAATATAATTAGGTACACTAAAAGACATCCTATTAATATTAGTGGTTCTTTAAACATTGGCTGGGCAAGATAAGAAAAAAATGTTTGTCTCACATCCAATGATATAGTGAGCGAATCCAAGAACGGAATGAGCCACCATAATAAAGGTTCTCGCTTTGGTTCCCAATGGTCGAAAAGGTCCTAGCAGCATGGTCAAAATGAACAATGCGATACAAATCCAGCCCATGTTGACATGCCGCCTTGCCACTGGATCCCAACTGTGTCCAAAAGCATTGCTTACTTTGGTGGAAGCGCTCAGAGCAGTGACAATCATTGCGATAGCCCAGAAAATCCCCCCAATATGAAGCACCCACCAAAGTCTCAGGCCTATCACGTTGCAGTCCAAGAAGGTCTCTTTGAAGTAGCGCGCAATAAAGTTGGAAATGGGGATGAAGAATAAAAATGCCCACGACAGGGTGAGTCCATGATAAGCTCTTGATCTCTAGAAAAGGAAAAAATTTGTAAGTAAAAAAGCACTTTATTGCGTAGCTTGTATTTGTAGCTAGATATTTGAAATGAAAAGGCCCCATAATCAAGGTCTGCTTACCATAATATATCTTCCAGTGGCATACTTTGCAAACGTCTTCTTAGCCCTCTGCATAGTTTTCTTTTTGATATCGCTGGCGTTCAGTTGAGGGCAGGTGGTCTTCTTGTCGTTGCACACAGTTTCCCAGAGCTTCTCCCTCTTCTCTAGGTAGCTTTTGTAGTTTTCCATGTCTGGTGGGTATTTTGCTTTTGGATTTTTCTTGCAGCCGTGGGGAACGTCCACGCTACTTTTTTGGGAGGCAACTGGGGTGAAACCTGGTTTAAACTTTTTCTCGTCTTTTGACTCACATCGGCCACCAAATGCTGGTTGCTTAATGGCATTACCCCGATACTAATAAAATGTCAAAAAATTAGGTGATTATCATATATAAGGTTTGTATAAATGTATGTCTTTGTTTTTCATATGCTGATGATGATAAGTACCTTAGTAGTCCGAGTGATAAACGTTCGACAAGCTTTATACAAAGTCTTTAGGCCTGACTCTTCTTCCTCCAGAATCAAGTTGTCGTTGGCATTGGTACTCTGCTCTTTTTTCTCAATCCAAAACTCTCCCGTTCCACCAATAGCTGAGCTTAACGGAGTTAAGCATTCAAGTTTCGTTGCTTCATGGATGATATCAGCTACACCAAACCAATTTGGGTAGAACCAGTCGCTCTGCATGAATACCGGATTGGCTGTGTTCCCATCCTCACCGGCTAAGTAAAATACTCTAAATCATTATAAATGGACACAAATTAAAAGTATGATCACACAAAACATATCTTAGTCATTAGTAAATAATAATTTGCTGTCAGTTAAAAATGTCTTATAGTGTCCTACACAATCCGAAACTTTTCATGTCTGTTGCAATAGTACTCGTTGAGTCTCCACAGAAATCTCATTTTCAAGGTATTGTCATCATCAGGGGACTCCAAGAAATCCTTAACACTGACGCCAACTCCAGGACTCTTCTGAGAATCCCCGGCTGTGTAGACCACTGCTTGTGCTACTCTTGGCTCTTGAAGGCCTCCCGCGGAGCAAGGCAAATACTGGAGAGGGTCACCATATTTCACATCTTTTGGAAAGCTCTTTTCCCCACACAATATAGACCCTCCTTGACTGACAAATTCTCCTATGGCGTTGCCATCTTCATCGGAAACTTGGATAAAAGCCCAGTACACCTTTTGATAAATGTTAAAGCCAAAGCTGAGCCAGCCACTAAGGTATCTAGACGTATCCTTATCCTTGACTGCGTTCACCTGGAGGATAGTTTCGTTCGCCGCACCCCGTTCAAGACAGGTAGGGGGAGCGGCCATCATTTTCTGGGTATAACGTGTCAATTGATATTTTTTCCCTCCAATGGAACCGTCATGGGTGGGGGCGGGGCCCGATACAAGACCTGGGCAAAAATTGGCGTTTAGAGATGACGGGTTATCCCCAGTGTATAAGGGCTGGTGTGTTCCAACGACACCCAAGGATATGCAGATCTGATCTAGTTGTCCCTTCACTCCAAGGAAGGACGAGGAGAGGTGGAGAAGAATCAAAATCAACCTTAGTATTTTGTACTCCATTTTCAATAGTTTCGTGGAATGGGACAAGAGTGAAAGAAAACTATGGTTTGGGACGATAATTTAAGAGGCATCTAATTGAAATGATGTTGAATAGTAAAACTTCTGTTAGCAGATTAGGAAGCTCGTCAGCCCGGATTTAAAAAAATGTTTACCCGTTGTCATTAGGAATTTACTGCGCAGACAAAGATACAAAATTTTTAACTCGAAATCTATAGTGAGTGGACTAAATGGGGCATTGTGATAACCATTAAAAACAGCATGATGACTAATGATTCTAGGGCTGCTGCAATAATAGAATATTATCATGGACCAATTTTATTTTGAAATTGTTAGACTACCGATTGTATTCTGTAGTACCAAGCCTTGACCTTATTTTTATGGATAACGTTTTGTAAGGGCTCTGTGTGTTGATTACATGAAAACTAGCTTACTCTGCAGTTGATATTATTTAACAAGTTGATAAATTTAATTGCATTCCAAAGTTTCATACGAACATACTTCTCTTTGAGCTTTACAAAGGTAAACTTTGTTCCAGTGCAGTAAACTGCTGTGTTTTATTTTATTATCCTGGCCAAGCATTCCAACTGTCAATGAAGATATTTGCCTAGAGCTTTGCTGTTTTCTGATTGGAGTCAATCAGAGCTCTTTATGTTTGTATTTTTGTGTATTTTATGGAGATATTTAAGCTACTATCAGTGAACGGAATGGATTACATTCTTATAATGTTGATTTATTCTTTATTTTTTTGTCATTGTTAGTTTATACATTTCCATATGGCCTTTCTGTTGATTGGATTTAAAGCTGGTTGTATTCCAGACAAAAACCAGTATTATTAAAATCCCCAGCAGATACACCAGGTGCAGTCGCGAGGTTCAAGGTACATTGACATGTTGGATTCGTAGGAACCATTGCAGCACATCCACACACTAACAGAGCTCCAAGGGCGTCAGGGCGACAATTCGTCGCTTCATCACAAAGGCCCGTGATTGGTATGTTAAATTGGTCTAGAGGTCGAGGGAACTCTTGAGCATCAAAGTTCACCAGCAAGTCGTATGGTTTCCAAGTACCTAAGACATAATATGTAAATTAATGTAACCTTTAATTATGCCCGCATCGATATTACGAAAGCATACAAGACGCAACGAATTATTTACTTGTTGTCTGCATGAACGATTCGCAGATCTTGTCTCCTCCTTTCACTTGAACCCAATCCATGGTGCATGGGAGGGGCCCTGGATTAAAATTCGTAGTGATATCGAATGCATTTGGGGTCATTGCACAAGGCATCCACTTCACTCCGGTGCTCTGCGGCATTGGCTTCACACAAACCGTATATTGCTGATCGTTTTGTTGTTGCTTGTTGAAGTCGAAACTTTTCACCATGCCAGTGCTACCCGTAAAGTGTTGGAGACAGTAGTCCGGAACTCTCCTATTGGAGTCACAGGGGATCCTTGTGGCCACTATGTTGTACAAACTAGACATGGATCTCAAAATCGGGGTAACCTCGATTGTGTCTTGAGATCCGAACGTAAGGTACACTGGAAGACAAAAATTTGATTGAGAATGCGATATTTGAACAAAAAAAAACTTGCTTACTACGTTTAAGGAAAAGTGTAAAGTGATAATATAAATTTTTACTGTGTTGTCCAGTCAGCACTCCACAAGTTGTAAAGTCATTTGGCACAGTGATACTGTTTGAAATTCTTAACTTGTCCACTTCACATATTCCGTTAGCGCTTGCACTTGTCATTTGAACAGAAGCAAAGTCCAGCCTAATTTGACAAATGTTTGGCTCCTGTATCATAGTTAAAAACATGATAATTTACATTCGTAGAATCTTGGTAGTCGCAATTCCGAAAAATAATTTAATATCAAACCACTTACTTTTCTGAATCTAAATGAGCATTGGGAATTAGTATTGACCGGTTGCGGGGACTTTAGCGTGGTCACTAATTGATTGACGTCAATTTGCGTTCTATTCTCATTACATTGCTCGATGACTAAATGAAAAGCAAAATATATTGATTAAAACATTTCAAACATTCAGACTAACAAAAATAAGTGCAAGTTTCTCACAAGTGCAGCAGTCTCCAAAACCATCCTGACAATTCCCATTTGCTGTTCCTCCCTTCTTTGTACACTTCCCTCTTTGAACACAGACGCCATCGTTAGGATTGTTATTTCCACATGGACTGGGTTGGAAGGTTACCCAAACAAATGGGAATAGATCTGCAAAAACAAGTAATCCTCATGCAAAACTTATTGATCAAAACTTGAATATATAAAAATTAATTTAGTTCCACCATCCTTACTTTTAGATTGCCTATCTGAATGGTCAAGACTCGTCTTCTCCGATTTCGGCAAGTCAATCCCTATCTTCCCCTTTTTATTGTGACTGCCTCCAGTGCAGAATTGAATTATAAAAGAGAGACATACCAAACTAATCAATTTCCTACACGGAAGTCGCGTCCGTGACATTTTTAGGCAGTATGTTTATGGGGCAAACTGAGATGAAGATCAGGAAGGAACAATATTGCCTCCCCGTCGCTATTGCAAATGCAAGCCTAGTTTAGAGGAAAGAGCAGACTTTATACTGCCCCAGAAAGGAAGTTGAATCGTGTCATGTCACCATCCCGGTAGTTGCCATTTGTCAGTTTAATTAATTACTTACGCAGCCTTTCCTCAATCACCAAAGTTCATTGTCATTATCACTATACCACACGTTTTGGAGAGTGAGTGCCTATTGGAGACAGCCAGGCTGTGTGTAAATCAATCGTGTACATACGACTGATCATAAAAAGTAAACCAATCAATTAAGTTTTCTCCCTATGTAAGTAGGTGCAATTAGCACCTAATTAGTATAGTCCAAACCTTCCCATTTTGATATTTACCAAGATGGGATTAGTGTACAAGAAGAAGAAAGAAAAGTGCCAAGATAAACAACAAAGCATGAATTTGATGATTGACCCTTGCTATTTTCTTAACAGGGGGATTTTACTCATTTTTTAGAAAGTGTTATGATTTCAATGGACCTTTAAATGTAATTATAACAAACTAGCTAATTATTGTAAATTTGTTGGTAAACGAGGTATGGATTTAACAGAGCAAATCAATTACTAACTATATAAATGTTCTTATAAAATTGCACAATTCTTATTATTAGCTGTCCGTCTTTTACTCTCATGCTGTACTTGGATCACAGCCTTTATGGCTTCCTCAAAGGCGTGATGTACATTTCGATGAGTTTTTGCAGAGCATTCCACGAAACTACTTGCCCCAATTTTCCCTTTCAGTTTGCTCGCATCAATTGGAGAAATGCAGTCTTTGGGGCTCTTCTCACTTCTCAGGTCACCCTTCGTTCCTGAAAAGGTCGATTGAACTCCTCAAGTGAAATCATATAGCCTTCTTGGAAGGAACAAGTGCTAAATTTTCTAATTTTTTTCAATAAATTACCCACAAGGATGATAGCTGCTCGGGGGCAATGGTGTCGGAGCTCAGGAAGCCATTTTTGCTCCACATTGGCAAAGGAGGAGTGACTGTCTATTGCAAAGCAGAGGAGGAAGCAGTCAGTCTGAAAAGGTAACAAAACAATACCTTGAAATAAAGACACATACTTCACTTAATACATGATTAATTTTTGTTATTGGCTTATGTACATTTGGGTAAGATAATGTTCGCAGGTGCTCATAGTCTTCTTGGCCATTTGTGTCCACTAGCACTAGTGAAAATGGAACTCCGCCTATGGTCACGTCCACTGCAAAAGTGTCAATCCTACAGTGTTGAAGGAAAACTTAAAGTTCGGTCATCATTCTTTAGCGTTGCTCACTCACATTATAAAATGGCTTACAGGGTTGGTGGGCATTCCTCCATAAAAGATTGATTAGAGTAAGAGTAAAGCAGACACGTCTTTCCAACCATTCCTTTAATTTCAAATATTTTTTCCCAAATTTTTTAAACTAGCTAATTATAGATCACATGAATTTTACAAATCAATCAGTTTTTACCGTCCCCAACTAAAATTATTTTATACTGTCTTCCGTTCCCTCCGACGCCCATTGCATACACTTAAACAACCAAGTATTTTTTTAAATCGTACACAAACAGCGGAACACAAGAAGTGCTTAAAACTCTCTTTTGACTTTATTACAGCTGAAAATGATAATTTGTATGACACATTATTGCGCTGGTGGTGGTGGAAGGGCAACATTGTATATTCAGGATACGACAAAGTGATAAAAGTCATAACTACGCAATGCATTGCGAATCATCAGATAAGACTTTTGCAAATATGTACTAAAACCAAGCAAGCTGGCGACTCTTTAAAATCGGAGTAATCCTGAATAATTTATGCATGTGTGTCTCTGCACATCAAAAAACCAAGTCAACTCTACTGAATGAAAGCAAACAAAGATAAGGCTCATTTCAGAAAAACAAAATTTATTTGCGAAAAGACGTATTTATGAAATGCTACAAGTTCTATTCTCCTCTTTAAACTCAAGTGTGGCTCTAACAGCCTCCACGAAAACTTGGTCCAGGTTCTCCCCAGTTTTTGCAGAGCATTCTACCAAGGCCTTGGCCTTAATCCTCTCTTTCAGCTTTGTTGCTCTGTTTTGAGAGATGCAGTTTAAGCTGTCCGTACTTCTCAGGTCACTCTTGGTTGCTGAAAAATAAAAAAAATGGATTGCAACTGGGAGCCATTATTATTAGCGACAATTTTAAAACATGATTAATAGCATATAAATGTGGGCATAACCAACTAGGACAATGGGAGCGGAGGGACAATGGTGTCGGAGCTCTGGCAGCCATTTACTTTCAACATTTTCAAATGAAGCGTGACTGTCTATCGCAAAGCATAGGAGGAAGCAGTCAGTCTAGAAAAATCAAACAAAGATGACACAATACCGTAAACATTTTGTGACATGTAAACTTAAAGACGGGTATATTTAAATAAGTAATACCTCTTTATACAAGATGGCACGCAATTTGTGATAATCTTCCTGACCTGCAGTGGCCACCAATGATAGGATCCAGTCCAGTTCATCCACAGTTACCGTCTTGGTCGCTGTTTCATATCTTAAAAATCAAAAACATTTCAATTCATAAAGCAACTTTGGTCATTTTATTGTTGGTAATAAAATCGTGTAAAATATTAGTTACATTGTCGGGCTGTATGCAGTTGGAAATGAATTGTTTGAGTATGACTGCAGCAAACTGAATTTCCCCGACATTCCTACAAATACGATCAATGGAGCATTGTATCATGAAAGGATAATTTTAAGGTTTTATAAATTAAATTTTTTTCACTTACCGTCCCCGACTATCGAGATTTTTAATTGTCCCGAGTCTTCATTCATTTTCACTATTTGTTATGTTTCAGATAATGAAAAAGAAAATAAACTGCAATGATTCTAGTTTGGGAATAGTGGCATTTATTGATGTTTACGACAGCCAGAAAAAGTACCAGGAATAGTGGCTATAAGCTTAATATGCATTGTAGAAAAGTGTGTTTCCAGTTTTGCAACCAAAATCTTTAATGCCCAATCTGATGATATCATCTTACATTGAAAATTTCACACATCCGCTCATTATTCCCAAGCTTTGGTGACGAAAATGGACGAGGGTGAATCATCCAAAACTGGTTTAACATATGTCTAGATATGTCTACGTTACGTATACTGCTGTAGATTAAGTGGGCTTGTGAACAAATATTTGACAATAATTGATTGCGGTTGTTTGCCGGATATTAGATGGAAAGTGACCAGTCAATCCGTAGCATATAATTTGCGTAATTCTGAATTAGTCGTTTTAAAACAAAGTCTGAAAGATCAACTACTCTATGCTACTGGTTTTATTGACGTCCTTGCATAAAAGGAGCACAAGTTTAGTTTTAATGATGCGTTATCTGACATGGTAGTGAAAACCCAGATTGTCATAGCAGTTTGTCCCAATCCATCCACGTAGCTTCAACACTTCTTATCTATCTTTATCGAAAAAAATACAGTTGCAATCAATTTTACAGTGAGAGAGATGGATAGGGCAATTGGAAACAATTTACCATAACGCGGCCAACCCTCGGTCATAAAATTTAACGCAAAAATATTCTCCTGAGCAAAATCAAAATCAAGTATTTAAACAAAACGCCTTCGTTTATCAAGTAGAACTGAGCAAAATGCCACAGGGTATCTCTGCCAATGATCGGAAGAGGAAAGAGGAAGAATCTGATGAAGAAAGTTCTGAAGATGAAGACGACTCCACTGAGGAGTCGTCGGATACTGAAACGTCTTCTACTTCAGAGAAACGACCGAGTGGTAAGTCTCCAAACTTGGCTAAAAAGTCCGATGGGAAAGCCAAAAAACGAGTGATGTCAAGGTCAACCTCTCCCTCCCCACTCAAAAAGACACCCTCAACCTACCAATCCCAGACCAAACGGACAATCTCAAGTTTCCCATCCAAGACTAACAAAAGGACAATCTCAAGTTTCCCATCCAAGACCAACAAAGGGACAATCTCAAACTTCCCATCCCACGCCAACAACGGGACAATCTCAAGTTTCCCAACCCAGGTCAACAACGAGACAATCTTCCCAACCCAAGCCAACAACAAGACAATCTCAAGCTTCCCAACCCAGGTCAACAACGAGACAATCTTCCCAACCCAAGCCAACAACGGGACAATCTCAAACTTCCCATCCCAGGCCAACGAGACAATCTCTAACTTTCCATTCACGGTCAAAGCGACGATCTCAAACTTCCCATCCCAGGTCACTGGGACAACCATTCCACAGTCAGTAGGAACGACATCTCAGTATTGGAACACCAGCACTAGTGTCAACGCGGACTGGACCAACCCTAATTGTTTATCCTCCGATCCGCCTGTTGAACCTGTATATCCTCAGATGATTAACGATGTCTGCATACCGCACATGCTCAGTTGCTCCCATATAGGTTGCCTACGCTGTTGTCCTCATAAAAGAAACTTTAATGAATGTATCTACGACGCATGTTTATCCCGACGGGAGAAGTACTTACTGAAAAGGTGCAAGCCCTGCAGGACATACAACTACTGCAAAAGTATCAAAAGTCGTATCAAGTACGACAACGAATTGAAAGAATGGAAGAAATGCGGGTGGAAGACCTCTCCTCCACCATGTAACAACTTAGGGGAATGCTACGGCACCGTTTATCAGGGTGAGCTGCCTTCAGTGGTACATTGCTTTCACCCTGATTTAACAGCTACAGCTGCATATGCCGGTGAAGGTCAACATGAAGAACAGGAACCGGAACAAGAACCGCAACCAGAACAGAACGCCAGTCGGCCCAGTGAATATATCATAGTGCAAAAGGTAACGAAGAAGGTGCCAAAGCCGAAAGAACCCTCAGAGCATTCAACAACAACGGAGTCCTCAACCGGCTCAACCAATAGTAATTCCTCCTCCTCCTCCTCCTCCTCCTCAGAGGCTTCAACGTGAATATATGTCCAGCATGGAACAATTTGGGATGCATATTTGGGGCCTTTTGATCCATTTTCCAGTCAAAATTTTTGTTTCTATTGAGTTGAAGTATAAAACATGAAAGCGAAATTAAAAGTCATCAATCTTTTATATCAAAACACTTTTCCCCCCTAAGTTCATACATTCAACGGGCAATTTTATTGTAGACAATAACAAACCTGTCATAAGTGTACAGTTATCATATAACCTATCATAATTGTAACGTTAAATAGAAAATTATGTATTCCTTTCAAATGTGTTAAATTCATCATGCTACTACTACAAAATGAGCTATCTATTGCTGCTATATTCTTTTCCTGCTTTTCCGTATCATTTTCTTTTAAAATGTTAACTTAAGACCAAACGGAATTAATGGGAACGTATGGGTTACTACAACTTAGGCTTAGTTTCATTAAGCGGTATATTTTTGGCTCGTTTTAAACCAAACAAGCCGAACCAGGAGGGCAAACTTGTACTATTAAATAATACAGTGATTAATGTGTCATTCAGTCAGATTAAAAATTTAATAGTGCTTGCTATGGCTTAAATTCCAGTAGCTGCAAAGAACACGGTTTTCACGCAATGGTTTTCATTGTGGAGTTTTCATAATTTATTTGGTACGGCCAGGAATAGAAGATTAGTTCAGAAGGAATTGACAGCGTCGCATAATATGTATACTGATTGCTGCATATTTTATTGAAGCACACTCGCCAAAGCTATCACCAGGAAATGCAAAATAAATGCTGCTTCCTAAAGTTCCTAAAACTCTGACCCGAGAAAGCTAGCCTGTGATAAGGTAACTAGTATAGATAGCTGCACTACTTTCAACTCCCGTCGGCATTCGTAGTATTATGCTAACTCTGAAAGCTACAAATATATAGAAATTAATTTATCGCAAACGCCTAAAGAGTTAATGATTTTTATCAGGTACAAAAAGTTTCTTGGTTGGCTTAACACGTCTAGTGTTAACCAGGAAGAGCAAACTTGCAACTGCCGATTTTACGATTAAAGATTCAATTTTGTTTGCAAATTTTAAAATTCCAGAATGTATTAGTTGGCCTACTGAAAACATTTTTTGTACGTATCTGATTTAGTTAACTTAATACCTAATTGTTCATCTATTTTCTGGATAGACATACAAACATTGGCAATGTTGATTTAATTAAAATGAAGAAACGAGTGTTGCAACGGCTATTTATCGTTATAAATCTACTCAGTTTTACGTTGATTTTGCATGGAATTGTGATTATCTGTGTGCAGGAGCATGATACTCGTACAATGCACCGAAATTAAAAATGATTGTATTTGCATAAGCGCCAGGAATGCATTCATATCCAAATCGGAAAGAAATCTCTTTTGCATCGGTTTGTTTCTGGCAATGATGTTGTCATACATCTACTCACTTGCTCAGAGTTGAACGATTTTTTCGGGTTTAAAGCAAATGTTGACTATCATAAACTATAATTCGGAGGGACTGATGCAAATTATTAATGCTAACTAATGAAAACGGTTCTTCCGCGCTGGAGGCATTCGCAGTATCTATGAGGGCATATGAGAAAATATTCTCATTATAATACGATGCATAATAAATAGCTGAATTTATCAGGCATCGGTGAGAAAATATAATCAAATTATTAATACCTATCTGTGGATAAACCGACGGTAAGTTTGCTCGAGACCCATGCAACCCACTCCAATTTTTTAGTCATCTTAGTCGATACCCGACGGAGAACACAATTATAACGCCCAACAATTTATCAGCTTTTTCATGGTGTCCAGGCAAAACTGTTCTCCTTTATATTTGTATTTAGCTGCAGCTAACCCCTCATTAAACCTTTCTTTAACTGGAATTTGAAAATAGCAATGTGGCACGTTTTCATCCATCTTCAAACCCAAATCCAGCGAATTTACCCACTTCGTTTTATCTACGACGTGACGACCCACAAGTTCAAAGTTAACTCTAATAAGGCTAATTCACTCCCAATTCATTGGGTAACCTTACAGGTTTCCCTCATTTGGATCATTAGCTCAAGTCGAATGGTAGAGTTTTTACAGAGCTCGAAACCCGATCAAGGGTTTGCAGATTTCATAATGGATTTGATGTACTGGGTGCTCATGGTCATTGTCTTGGCGGCAGTCTCATCAATCTATTTTAGGATCGGAGAAATTGTCTGGTTTATGAATCAGATGATGGGGCTAAAGAAACCGTCAGGTAAATTATTAATGTTTCTTTCGTCGCAAATTATTTTGAATATAAAAACATGTCGTTTCTATATTTCAGAGCTGGAAGATAAACGTTTGACGCCTGCAACCCTTGTCTTGTGCGGATGTGGCGTTGTGGCTGTAGTAATGCCAGCCGCCTTATCAATCCTCCCATTTATATTAAAGGGTACACCGGTAGATCCCATTCTCCAATTCCTCCTACCTCAATCCGTCAGTGAAAGTAGAACAATAACTGTACTTATCTCCTGTAGTTATTGGTTTACCCTCAGCTTTCTAGCAGTTATTCCAATCATGCAGCTACTGGCATGCATAATTATAATCTTGTTTGATACAAAGCCCATAATGGAACCCTGCTACCCACGCGACAATTCTGAAGCTTTGTGGGATCGTGTAATGGACAGATTCAGATCCAAGAAATGGCTTCCACGTTGCAACAATCTGAATAGACAAGGAAAACTGGCTAATAGCAAGAGGGGTATTAGTTCAAGCAGCAGCTCCCGACCGTTAAAGAAGAAATGGGGTCAACTTGCTGTCACCATTACAAACTTCAGAGCGGCACATAAACGATTTAGAATAGTCTCTTTGATTTACAGATCATTTCAAAATTTTGGTGACCTCTTTTTCCCAGCGATAATGTTTGCTTCTTGTTTCCTTACAATTATCTGCATTTACGTCGTAATCAGATTGAATGCTGTTTTGCCTCCCATGATAGTTGGAATGATGGGTGTGGTGGGGGTGGCTATGGAATTCAACATTGTCGTGATATTCACATTTGCATTAGTCATCACAGAGGAATCAGAGATCTTCTGTAAATATTGGAAAGGGAAGATGGGGCAAAATAAGATTTACAAAAGAGAACTGCATTCATGCAGGGTTATAAGGATTGCTGCTGGAACGTTTTTTACCTTCTTTCGAGCTATCGTTCCAAAAACGATGCAAAGTATAATAGACATGACTGTGAATCTGCTGCTGATGTAAAGAACTACCTACGCTCAGTAGTCGAAATAGAGTAGGTAGTAGGTAGGTTTAGGTAGTTTAATGGGAATTTTTGAGCTAAAACTATTTAGCAATGTAGCAATTGGCATGATGCTGTTAGTTTCGAACTAATGTATGCATATGTTCACTGCAAATTTCCAATATGCTTTTATGATATTAGTTGGCTGCCTTTTGCATTGCTTTACAATTAGAGTTTGGTCGCTCTATAAGTAATTGTTGATTTAAATTGTCTCTCACATTGCCCCCAATGAAGTTTTAGGTCAAGATCCTAATAAAAAAATGGTGTGTTAGGTTAGGATAGGCACGTGTATTGATTCCGTAAACTAGAATTTCATTCTCTATTTTATGAAAAAGTGCTTTTATGAAGTTTCAAGAAAATGGTTAGTAAGCAATGGGCTTAGTCTTTTAGATAATATCAATAATATATGAATTGAGCTTATATGTGTGTTTAAGTATATCCTACAGGTCTTAAAAATACGGAAGTCTACCTGAATTTTTTTCACATAACTAAAAAATATTGATTGACCATAACGTAATATCATTCGTATCCAGCATAGCTGATAGTAGCAGTTTTTCTGGACAACGGACAAAGTTAACATTTAGTTACTTTTAATAAAAACCGCTGTTTGACCAAAATGTTGATTTCCGAAATCCTCCTCATCAAACTTTACAAACTGCTTATATTCTACCAAACGTTTCTTCCCGAGCTCCCTATAAAAATTGACACAAAAACTTTGAAGCTCTCCCCACAAAAACTTAGCCCTTTACACCACTTCATCTACATTGCTCTAGCTACAGCAGCGCCATGCATCGCCCTCCTTGTCCTTTTGATGACTTGGCTAAGAGCAAGTTTGTATTCCAATTCAGCCCACTCCACATTTCCCACCCTGGTGGAATATATATTTTTCAGCTTTTTAGTCTACGTAATCACAATAATCATCTCCCTCAACTTTATATTATTGATTGAAAGGGAAAACCTTTGCGATTGTATCAACAGCATTTGCACTCAACTGGCCGACTTTAGGAAGAAAGGTAACAAAAAAATAGCAAACATAACTTAATTTCGAAATATCGTTCGTAACACTAATGATTTTTTTGGCAGTTACCCGGGGCACACTCCCTCCATCAAGATCTCCAATATTCCATGTAATGAGCGACAAGATTCGTTCTGGGAGCACCACCCTCGCTTTCGTATTCTATTTGACCCTACCCGCAATGTGCGTTGGCTTCATTGGGACAAATATTAAAATGCTGCAGATGCATGTTGACCCTGTCTATCTAATCCTTAAGCACAATCCCTACCTTGAGGAAATGCTGCAGTCTGGAATCCCCGGTTTAGGGAGGGATCATTGGCTTCTGCTTCCAGTTCGATTGCTTCTCACCGTTGGAGGATATATAGTGTTCTGGGTGTTGGTCTGCGCCACAGGTATTCTATGTGTTTGTGGACTACATTTAGTCAAGGACATGAGTAACTATATGATTGGGATTTTGAGGAATGGAAATAACTGCCAGCACTTTGGCTTCATTCCTGTGAACCTGACGTTGATAACTCAACGCTATCGACAGCTCCATATATTTGTACGGGTTGTAAATAACATGATAAGCGTTATACTAAATGTTCTGTTAATGTGTATGGGTGGTTTGTTGGTGACGATTAATTTTGCTTCGGTTAAACTCGCCCATTCTGGGAGCTTTCTATTTAGTCTGTACATGCCGATTCTCGCAATCCTTACCGATCTGAGTATGTACATCTTGTTGGGGATGGCCGCGGACGTCTCTTCATACCCCGAGAGAATCAACTGGGAATGGAGGAGGAGCACGGGTGGGAGGGGGAGAAGGGTTCTAAACTCATTGTACATGTTTCGTATACAATTTGGCGATATCAATGTTCGTAGGTCGTTTGTCACTAAATACCTCGAAAACTGTATGGATAATACGGTGTCATTGTTGTTAACCTAAGTCTACTGGAATTGTCAATTTAGATAGAAAGTAAATGTCGCAAAAACTATCGTCAACTTAATAAGGACATAGAACTTGGGATATTTTTTGAATAAATTAGATTGCAATATTACATACCAATACCAATGCTTGTCTAAATACTCAAATTATTACCAGCAGCAAAATTGCTTCACTCCAGGATCATGCCGAAGCACTAAATTAAGTAATTGATCAGTTTATTTACACTGTTACAAGAGTTTATTCAAACATCCATTCATTCAAGATTTACACTTGCATGGACAAAAGTTTTAATTAAATTTTAGCCAAAATAAATAAACCCGGCAGTGGATCCGTATCGACGAATGTCTGTATTGGCACTGGCAGCATAAGCATGATGATAACTTGGTCCAGTCACGGCAGTGGGTAGAAAATATTGGGCAGTGGAAACGGCAGCAATGGCCAGAATAAGGCAAATCTGCAAATTTTTAGGATTATCACATTCAAGCAAAGTCGAATTTGATTATTTTCAATAATTGAAAGAGCCGATTTGTTTGGACTTACCTGCTTCAGCATTTTGAGAATTTTGAATGTAATCAATTCCTTGTACAATGATAACTTTCTGATGACAAATGCAGCTTAAATTGGGACAGGAGAAAACTTGAAGAATAGTTCAATGAGAATAATTCAACACAATAATTTCGTTTCCCTTTTATACAATTTTTTTCCTCCTGTGACCTTCTTGGTGCGTTATGTGAACGTTATCATTTTTGAAAAAAATCTCATTTTTACTTTGATAAAATCTTCTAAAAACCGGCAGCCTACATATTTTGTGTTCAATTTGGTGCTTGCGATGTCATGACTCGCAGTTCATTAGTGGATTAAATATCAGTAAGTTAGTAACAGGCTCAACTACAGTCCATCAATCACCTTGATGTATCATTTTTTATTGACAATATAAATACATTTGCTTTGCACCCAAATTGATCCATATAACAAATGAGCTCAAATATAGTTTATATTGAGTCCTATAATAATGTCACGTTTCAAAGTTTTATTGGCCCTTATTTTTCTCCCTTGATTTGTACATGTTTTGGCAATATAGCTAATAAATTGGAGGTAAATATTTACTCCTAAAAGTCAGTCTGCTTTTTTCCCTTTTATCACAAGAGATGAAATGTTCTTCCCGAGTTTTCTTTACAATATCCTGCAAATCCTGTTCCTTCCATGTTCATCACTCTTCGCGACTGCCCTGACAGCTTCCTCAAAGGCGAGATCTAGGTTCTGGTGGGTTTTTGCAGAGCATTCGATGACGGCCTGGGCCCCGATCATGCCCTTCATTTTCCTTGCCTCGGTTGGGGTGATGCACATATTGGAGTTTGTCTCAGTCCTCAAGTCACTATTTGTTCCTGACAGGGTTTACGACACAAAATTTTACAATCTTACAATCGCGAAATCACATCACAAACACGATGTTCATGCAAGAGGCACACAATCTGTCAATTGTAAATAATTGCATTTTACTCGTATAAATGTTTTACCAACAAGGACGATGGCTGCTCTAGGGCAGTAAAATCGAAGTTCTGGGATCCATTTTGACGCTACATTTTCAAGTGACACGGGATCATCGATGGCGTAGCAGAGGAGGAAGCAGTCAGTCTGAAAATGGGTTGGAGGAGGGTTAGCTCTTTCTCTTTGGTGTCAGCCATCCGATGATGATTGATTAGCACTTGATTATGTAGGGCTTACCTTTGGATAGGAAAGTGAGCGGAGTTGCTCATACCCTTCTTGGCCTGTGGTATCCCATAAGGTTAAAGAGCAAACTGTTCCATCCACTGTTATGACTTTTTCTGTGTTATCAAATCTAGTTTGGCACAGGCATCACATTGCATTTAAAACATTTATTTATATATAATTATAGGCTTCAAATTTACTAATAAAAATTATAATTATATAACACCCATACACGCTTGGTAAATACTCTTCAGGAAAGAAACCATTTACGTAGGTATACAGCAAGCAAGTTTTCCCAACTGTGGCTTTGAAAAAATATATCAATTTTGGAATAACAAGTTGAACTAGTTTACCTTATTGAAAACAATTAGCAAATTATATTTACCATCCCCCACCACCGTAATTTTTAACTTTCTTTTATCGTCCCAATTCTTCATCTTGTAAACTAACTCAACAAATCTGCAACTAAGTCAAAATTCTAAATTTAACTACAGCTGAATCCGGAAAATATAGTTGGTACGTTATTATGATCACGACAAAAATCACCACAGTTTAGTTCATTCCTCTCTACATTTATGTCTGCGGTATTCACACCAGCAGCATGACTCAGCCCCATACTCATTTGTAGCAACTCTCAGCATTAAAGTCCCATTTTAAACTGCAGCTCTGCCAGGCTTATCGTATTACGGACTCTCTGTCAAAATGCGATGATGATGACGGACATAACCATTAAACAGAACCTTGATGATAAAGATGCACTCTGAATCATACGCAGTGTTGTAAGCTGATCTCATAAACGTTCAAGTACAAATCGCATTACAGGAACTGTGCCCGTGGAAAGGCAGAATGACAACGATAACAATTCATATAATAAAAGTATAAAGTTTTCTGCAACATTAAGATAACTACCTAAGAGAAAAGGCATGTCCAAGTCCTATATATGATTCTCGGCATATTTCTCCGTTACATGCCATGTTGTATTCCCGCTGGTGATAAATGCCATAAACCGTAGTCCGTCTTAAAAAAAAGTTCCACTTTCCAAAAGAAGAAGAAAAAACTTCCCCAGCAAAACATTGGGAGACAGATGAAATGACATTCTAACAGGAAAAATATGAGATGATCAAAATCGTTTCATTTCTCCTTTTCCACTCATCTGATGAAAAACAATTTTGTGGTGAAATCTTGGAGAAGGGAAAAATGAATCCCAGGGAAAAAGGCTGCTTTGCTTTTCCCCCAGGAATGAGTCACAACCAACACAACAGATGCGTCTGCCGCTTTCCCCGCTGAAGATGAAAGTCAGGCCATAGTTCCCCATTTCCAATTTCCAGACCCGACAAAACGTGAGAGTTTCTGAGTGGCAGAGTTAGTTGTCAGCTAGTGCTCGCTCAGCAAACACTTCCCCCTGTCGAGTCTGTTACAGTTGGGTCGTCAGTTTTTATGGGTGAAAGTAGAGCTGTGTGTGGTTTGCTCGCTGGCTGTTTGTGTGAACATTGGTCGCGTTTGTTGTTGGATATCGAATTCCTCTCCAACCAAAAATCATCTGCATCTCATCTTCTCTCCTTGATTAAGGCCCCTTTCCTGGATTTCCATTTTCTGCATAAAGTCCTCATTTCCATTTTTTCCTAAGTTCAGCTCTGCAAGGGAAAGTTGAAGTGAGATGGATGAGGTGATGAGCCTTCCAAATTCAATTCGGGGATAATGATAATGGAAAAGTTAAGTGAGGTTGGGATGAAGGTGGTGATGGTTGTTCATAGGGAAGGCTACAAGCTCTAGACATTCTCTCCAGGTTTAAAAAAAAATCATTTTTATTAATGGGGATACGAGGAAAAGCTAAAAAGAGCTGGTGGAAGCACGAACGATCTTCTTTAACGAACTCATCACCACGTCCAATCTCTCCAAGTCAGTGTGGTAATCTATTCAAAAGTTTTGAAAGATTGGAAAGAGAGAAAGTGGTCGAGTGGGACTGAAGAATAAAAAAACGTGTATGCCAAAGTTCACTCAATTTCACTTCTTTATTTCCCCCTCTGGACCGGAAATTCTTCCGGATTTTTTTTTCACTCTGCAAACAACTCCAACTTTTTTTTTATTCCAGAAAGTGATACTCTGTCAGAGAGTTTTGTTGAAGTGGACGGTTGGGCTGGAATGATCCTACCTGAAAGTTGGAATTTTATAGGGTAGCATTCCTCCCTCTCAAATCGCTTCAAAAGTGGAGATTCTCGGAGAAAAGTTTTCCCGAAACTAAAAATTGTTCCCTTGTCTGTCGTTTCCTTCCCAGTGAAAATAAAGCTGACAAAGGAACATTTTTTCCAGAACGAAAATAAAGTCAGTGGTCAGCCTGATCCCAGTCATTTCGTGGGTCTCTCAATTGCTCCCCATGCATGCCAAAGTGACAGGTCTAGGGGTTCTCTCTTGAAGTAGACTCAGTAGTTCATTGGTGTTCCTTACACAATCATCGTCGTCATCATCATCATCATCAACTCCATCTCGTTCCCTCCTAGTTTTACACTGGAGCCAGTTTTCCATGCTGAATTTGGGATGAAGAGTGAAAAGTGAGAGCATTTATTTTTCCTCAATTTTTTTGTACGTGGTTTTGCATTGCTGAATTCATTCTGGCTAATTGAATCTCTCGTGTTTCCATGCATTTGCATTGGAAATTAATGGATTCCTGTAGCAGAGTCTGACGTGAGAGTGGATGATGAGTTCCGTGATCTCATTTCCGTTTTCCTTTCACGCGAAAGAGCCCCGAAATAATGAGATGGGAGTGCAAAGAGCAGATGGGACCCCAAAATTCAATTCCGAGATAATGGAAAGGTTAAGTGCGGTGAAGCTGTGTACTACGTGCAGAAGGGAACAACGGTAACTAATAGGCTGTTCTTTAGATGAAAAAGAGCTTTTAAGTGGAGCTGGCTGGAGAAACCAAGTGAGGCTCCGGCACCACTGTCTAAATCGTTAGTGGTTTCCCATCACATCACCCTAAATTTTAGATAATGAAGCGATCCCGAACGGAGGATAGTGCTCTGAAAGGTTAAAGATACTTTGGAATCGAGTCCGTAGCAAAACAGAATTTGAAGTAGCTCCTAGCCCAAGCATGACTTTACTCAAATCACAAGCGACAGTTGGGGACTGCTGTGTAGATGAGGAATGCGCTTGTGGAGGAGTAGACATGGCGCTGTTGCCACCTAATAAAGCCCAAAATATGGGATGCAAAAATGGAAAAGTTAGGAATATACCTGGGAAATTGGAATTATCAGAATGCCCCAGAGTACAGAATGCATCTTGTGGAAAGACGAAAAAGAAGGGGGGCTGTTGCAACGCCATCGAAAACTACCTGGAGCACTTGGGAAAAGGGTACATGTAGTCACGTCTATTATATCATCAGTAATCAATTTGTTACGTGTGATTTTTTTGTGGGAATAAGATGAGAGAATTGGATTCTGTTGCAGCACCACTTGGCTCTCCATCATTTTTGGGCAGGTGCTGTCTCTCCTCCTGTGCGTGACTGGCGTAACATCCGTCTACCTTGCCGACATTTACCGCATTCGAATCCCCAACGGTAGCTAACTATATTGCGATGAATATCTTCGTCTTGATGGATGATCCTTGCGCAATCCTAATTATCTGATTTTCTCTGTAGCTCAAAACTTTGCATTTTACATTGTGCTGGCCACAGTGCTCACCTCCGTTCTAGCCTGTCGTCCCGCAGAGCGGAACCTCTTCCCAATTCTCCGCACTCGAGGTACTTATCAGTATACTATATAGCTAATATTAAGTTTTTATGCAATATGATGCCATGCTTATCAAATTATACAGCACAGTCTAAATTTTACGGAGCATTTTCTTTGAAACAAAAACCTTCATAGTGCATTGGCTGTGGTATAATTGGATGTGAATGGCTAATTCTTCCTTCAGGTTGGAAGTACGCGTTTGTTGCTTTGGCGGATGCAGAGGCGAACTACCTAGTGACCAAAGCCTATCAACTGACTACCCTCACCAGTGTCCAGCTGCTGGACTGCTTCACCATCCCAACAGTTCTAAGCTTATCTTGGCTAGTACTGCGGATCCGCTACAAAGTGCCTCACATTCTGGGAGTGTTCATTTGTCTTCTTGGCGTCTGCTGTCTTGTCTGGGCTGATATTGAGGATGGGAGGCCATTGGGTCCGGGAAAGAACAGATTTATGGGGGACATGCTATGTCTCTGCGGAGCATTCCTCCATGGGATTTCCAACGTTGCTCAAGAATTCGTTGTGAAGACCTTTGATGTGGTGGAGTTTCTCGCTATGATCGGGCTCTTTGGGAGCTTTATTTCTGGGGCACAGACGTAAGCAGTGATACGTTACATGGGCTGGCAATAATTTAAGCAGGCATCCAGGCTTGAGCTCTGTAACTCTTTATGTCGAAAATTAGTGCTTGCAATTTGGCACCAGACCCTCATTAGTTTCCACCTTTTTTAACAAATACACACTCTGCCCAGCTTATTCACGGAGTGATAGCCACACAACCACAATTCGCTCATCTTCTTCCCATAGCCCCCCATCCCGTATCCCCTCTTGCAATCCTATCGTATCTTATATACATACATGGCTATACACTAGGGTTCAGGCGAGAGGGCAATGAAAAAAGGCTTTGTGAATCAGATTACATATAAAACCTTTCCAAAAGACAGTGAAAAAGTGGTTTCCCCACCAGTTCCCTTTACTATCTGCCATTCCATTTTAGGGAATCCCATTTTTATTATCAAAAAACTTCTCCACAAAGATCTCCAGCGGAGAAGCCTCCCTGTCTGGGTGAGAATTATAAGGTTGCAAAACTTCAAATAAGCCTACATTATGCTCCTTTTCTTATGCATGAGTTACCAATTTGATTTCCTCCATCCTCCGGAGCCCCCTTGTTTGCTATTGGAGGAGGAGGAGGAGGAGGAAGAGATAGTTTTAATGAAACAACAAACCGAACAAATGATTCCATCCAGAATGGAAAATATTTTGCAAGGCAGAAATCGAATATTAAAAAAGAAATACGCCAAACATCCTTACCCAAGAAAAATCCCTTTTTTTAAGTAAAGCGATGAAAGGAAACGGGGAATTAGGGGAGAGGATACAAAAAAAGCTTTGTTTGGTTATGTCTTATTTCTACCTATCTCCTCCACTAACCACGCACACACACCCATCGCCTTTGTTATTTCCTTTTTAGCCTTCGCTTTCACTCCCTTTCCGGGCTATAATGGATTCTCATCCTCTCCCTCTCCCCGATTCACCATGACTTGCCAATTCAGCCGGAAGTTTACTGGCTGGGCTCAGAAAAAAATATATATATAAATGCGCGAAAGGGGGGAAACCTTTTAAGGGAATCCTCCTCAATATTTACAGGTCCATTTTGAAAAGTGCATTTAATAAAAAGTGGAATGTCGAAAGGGATGTCTCTCAGAACTTAAGAACATTTTCATTTCAGAGTTGGATGTCATCAAAGTGGAAAAAAATCCTTAGTATTTTTTTGCAATCGCTTTCTCCCTATCTAGCTATTACGAAATTGAAAAGGAATTGAGAGAGAAAGGCTTCCATTGAGGAGGATGAGGGGAAAAATGTTTAAGGAATATTTTTTGGGATGTGTTCCATGAACTTCCATTGAAATAAAATGGAATGAGTTGGCAGACTTGCTTGGAAAATGGAAATTCTCTGTCGCTCGCGCTCTCATTCCTGCTGCGCGCTCCTTCATCTTTTCATTTTCCCTACATCTATTCATCTCAAATGAATCATTTTCAGTGCCAATTTGGTGATGCTGTGCATTTTTTTGAATGTTCCAGGTTGCTATTGGAGTATGGAGCTGTCACCTCGGCAGAATGGACTCCTTCCTCCACTCCAACGTTACTCTTCATAGTGCACGGAATAGCTCAGCTTCTGTTTTTTGTGATAAGCGCATTTGTTGTGAAATGGTCCGGGGCAACGGCTCTCAATCTGAGTCTTCTCACTGCCGACTTTTACTCCCTCATTGTGGGGGTCTTTCTATTTAGAATGAAGGTGGACTGGCTCTACTTCCTCTCCTTCTTGCTTGTAATGACTGGAGTGATGATTTTCTCAATTAAGCCTACCATCCTGGACTCGCATGTTTACCAGTCCCTCAAGCGAGAACATACTACTTCGCTGGATCTGGAACTGATGGCGTCCACGCCATGTCAGACGGGTCATTGCAATTGCCAGGAAGTTGATGAGGAGATGATGTGCGTGTGTGAGGAAGGAGTTGGTGGCGGTGGTGCTGGATCTGTGTTGAGACGTAATTTGGTCAAGGAGCAGAAGCCAATGCTGTCGAACCAAGGGTGCGATGTTGTTCTGCAGGCGACGAGTGGGATCGGCAGTGCCCAGCCATGTGACAGATAATCAAATTGGGCCGGATTTTATTACAATCTAATTTTGTTTATTGTCAGGCTGGTGGAAGCCAGCGAGAATTCACAAGTATAATAAATATTGCGTTTGCACTCATTATATGACAATATAGGCTCTCAAGTAGCGTGTTTGTCTCTAATGTCCAAATTAAAATTGGGAGTAATTTACTACGATTTTTATAACTACCATCAAGTATTTAGGGTGACACGAATGACTTTACTTTCTCTCGAAAAATGAATATAAATTGGGTACTAAAAATTCATAAAGTTTCCTAAATATGCGGGAGGAAATTCCCCCGTGTTCCGTGTTCCAGACTTGCCTCTCCAAAATTTTCCAGTATTTTTTTTTAACTTTCGGCTTCCGTTCCTCCAAGTTCCAAAAGTTGTTCCCCTCCCAGCCTTCCAGTGTGAGTAAATATGCTTGGAATGAGATGCTGGAATGTAAACAAGCTAGACAAACAAAGTACTCCCATTTTTATCATACAGTTCAGAGGAGACACACAGTCAAATGAGAATGTGCCATACGCCATTCCAGACTGCCATTTTAGCATGTTTCCTTAAAGCATTACAGTCATTTCATATGAGTTATGAGGCTTCCCGAGAGGACAAAGACGGGGGACGTGGACGGGATGTCGACGTCGACCTGATTCCTGCTCAGCTTCTCTTCCATTTCGTTCCATTCCGTTCCATACGCCCAGGCTCCAAAAGAACCGTGAGCTTTGCTGTATGCCCTCCAGCCCAGCAAGCGTAATTTGTGATCATTTCATATTCCACTCCAGCATGTCCTTCCCCCACACAAGTAATCGTCGACGTGCTCCGCATTTCAATGGGAATGATGAGAGTGTTGAATGCTGATGGGAGTCATAAAAACGGTGTAATTGCCTCTCTTCACTCGCCAAAGCTACTTTTCCCGGAAAAGAGGCTTCCCAGTTAAGTTGTACATATAACCGACCCCCATCGAGAGGCGCGCGGAGCGTTAGGCCATTCCTTTGCAGTTTCATACCAAAGACCTTACAAAACATCATAACTTAAATATAATTCCTACATAACGTCATCAGGAGAAAGCAAATGGAAAGCCATTCATCTTTCTTCGGAACAATAAGTGAAAGCGCATCCTTCCCTAGCATTTCCCACTTGATTTATACATTTTTTTCTGGTCTGGCCTCCCCATTTTTTAAAAACTGTTTCTGAACAGTCCAGCCAAATTTGTTGGGGTGCCATACACAACTTTCTCTCTTCCTTATCGCTAGACCGCGTATATATATTTTGGGAAGAAACCAATAAAATCTGAATGGGTATGCGTTAGAGGTTCCCTTAAACTTGCTCCAACTTTTGCCCGTGAAAAGGGGGAAAAGTTTTTTTGTCGGATGATTAATGATAATGATTAACGAGCGGAGAGCTCACATGTCCTATTAGAGATTTGCTTTTCAAATTATTCCAACTAGCGAAAAGACATGCTTGTTAAAAAAAAAACTTTTTTATAAATGGTTTTTGGCAAGAAAAGGGGAATCCCTTTGTTTGCCTTCACATCAATAACTTTCTCCCCCTTTTACAAACAAATCCGATGAGCTGCCACAGGGAATTGGTAATGAATAGAATATAACCGGAGGCATACAATAGGGGAACTAACCATATCCAGTTCCTGTGAGGGATTTGAAAATCCTATTTTCCCCCTTTCCCTCCCCTCAATCCCTTCGATGCCCTTTGATGATGACATTAAAAACTAGCTAAATGCAGACCCAATTTGTAGTAATTATAGAGAATACAGAGATCCGCTTTCAGCTCAGCTCATACCTCTGAAAAAAATTGTTTGCATTTCAAACTACACGTTTTTTGGAGTTGAACGAACAGGGTTTCTTTCGGAGAAAGTTTTCTACTTTTTCTTTTCATTTTGGTAGAATTTGTATGCAGCCGATGAATGCAAGCCTGACATGTGTGGAGCATAAAATGTTTTTATATTGGTACAAGGAGAAAGTAAATTGGACGTTTTTAGTCCAAGTTGTGTCCTTGTCGTCCCGTATCTGGATCTTGGAAGATGAAGTAGTGAAATAAGTGAAAAAAATGTTGTAGCGTAAGCACAATATATTGGAGTCAGCAGCTTTCCCCTTTTCTCACTCCATTCAAAGCCACACAGTCGGGGGAGCAGAGATCACAGTTTCCGAGTCTCCGTTAATGAGCCCCGCACGTGCTGACTAAAAAGCCAAACCTGTTCCACAAAAACTCCCAACCGAGCCAAAAGCACACTAGTTTAACTATATGGCTCTGTGGCAGATCGTAGGTTAATTAGAGGATGATGTAATAATCCTTATGAAATCATGTTGTAACTTTGGCTGCTACTTATAGTTTGCATCCAAACTGGCTCGTGGATCCCAGATCGACATCACTCTCCCCTCCACCAACTTATGCTAACTTTTTCGCCTTTCGATTTCTTGGAAAAGGGAAAGTTCAACAAACAATAGGAGCTTTAAGGAAAAGTTTAGCCCAATGAGGATGTGGCTGTTGTGCCAGAGCCTGGATTGAGAAATGAACTTTCTTATTTGAATAGGAAATGATGATGTGGCTGGGGAACTCAGGAAGACGCTGGTTTTGCTCTCAAAAGGTATGAATGCCAGATGAAGGGGGCGGCCCACACCATCTCTCTTCGTACTCGTACCTCATAAATGTTTGATGACTCGACTTGCCCATTTCTTTCCTCCCGTAACGTACTACAAATTATGGGAAAATTTGATGTGACGGTTGGATCGGTTGAGGTGGATTTTTTAAAGGAAAATAGGGAATGAATGGTTTGTCGGAATATTTTTTTCTGCTGACGATAAAGATACAGTATAAAAAATGGGGTCTGGCCTGCCCCACACAGAATATTAAAAGGGGATTCCTTCCTTCCCCTTTACAATGGCACTTTTTTTTTTTTACACAAGTTGCCATTCCTTATTACATCCTTTATGGGATATAATTTTAGAATAAAAAATAAAAGAGCGAGAATTGGGGGGAACCCCAACTGGTCTTTCTTTGTTGGAAGGAGGAAAAAATCTTTGTGAAAAAAAAAAATTATCTCAAGAGCAGCCTGGAATGAGCTGGTATTAAATTTTCTGAAAGGGAAAAGAAGCATGAAAGAATCGCAGCTTGATTTGAGCGATTTTTTCCCCCCACCAAAGAGACTAGATATTTGATCAGAGAGGCATTGGCTCGAATTGAATTGGAATTTGATTCTAGGCCAAGCCACACACATCATCTCACATCACACAGGATTCACCAACCGTCCAAACCTTGTCATTTATCTTCATTTGAAATTACGACATAGGCAAAAAGGAATAATATGGCTCGAGCTGGAGCTTTCTCTCTGCCATTTTGATATTTTCTCTCCAGTTTTCATCTTCACCACGTCTCGCATGAATGGATATGGAACATAAATAATATGTTCGTCTGGTTGAATAACGCTGTTGACTGTTCCCAAAATATATGATGATAAGGTTTCCAGGGATGGGAAGGAGAAAGCTGGAAGAAAGTGGGGGAAAAAAAGTTTTATTACATCGTGGGTTTGTCATTGCATTCTTGTTTGGAATTCCTACTTCCTCCAGATAGCTGGGATAAGTGTACTAAGGATGTACACAATAGAGCAGGGCAATATGATGCAAGATGCTGGATCGATCATGTTCGGTCACGTTTCCACAAAAATATTGTGTGAAAAAAATATGGCTTTATGCCTAGACGGCTTTCCAGGCCGGGAATGAATAAAGCGGATTCATATTGTCAGATGCAGTTGTATTGTGTCATGTTGGATTGTCCAAAATTGCCTACAAATTGTGGCCACGTATAGGCCATATAGATGTAGATATGGAGAAGGTACAGTATACCAAGTAACTTTTGAGACCCTTTGATTTTCCTCGGCAGGGTTTTATGAAAGGGGAAAAAAAACGGGATGGGAAAGTTAGATTTTTTTCATTTGTTTAGCTTTGTAAATGAATGAATGCTGCAAGCCATTTTGAGAAAGCTGTATGAAATATGTGGCATAAACTATATGTAATTAACGTGATTTTTAAGTTCTTTGATGGCTGTAACTGAGTTAGCTTGCTAAAATTATGAAATGCTACAGAGCTAATTTCGTTTCTCTCCCTCTGTTTTTGGCCTTCACTGCAGCTTTTCTCCGGTTTTTGCAGAGCACGGAAAGAGTGCGTTTGCTAGAGATTTTTTGGCAGTTTTATCGGCTTGCTTGCTTGAAGGGATGGATGCAGTGATGGGCCTTTGTTCTTGTTCTGTTGAAAGGATTACAAAGGGGGACGTAGATAAACGCTTGAAATATTTGTCTGAAGAGAAGATGAGAATGTTGGGATGTTATGTCCAGTCAATTACACAGTAAAAAT
>JAQGAH010000679.1:0-28541 GCA_034696885.1 Lepidocyrtus paradoxus | reverse complement strand
CAAACGATTTCTATCATTCTCGCAAGGGAGGATAAAGCCAAAGCCGTTGGCATCGCAGATAAGGCTGTTATTTGACAGTCAAGTATGTCCCAAGTTTGTTTCTAGAAACTTAATGTCGGTTCCAAGAGCAGGTGAGTGTACTGAAGAAATATTTTGGAGAAACCAGATTTCAAAAAGTTATTCTAGTTGGAATACAAAACTAAATCAATGTAAATCCTGTTTTATATTTACTAGCATTTTAGAAATTTAACGGATCTACAACTAAGGCCTACGGGACACACTATGGAGAAGAATGGCCATTAGCAGTTACAGTCTCTTTATTCGCTCCCCAGATTTAGTTTTATTTGTTCTTGTTGGAGTTTATATATGATATCTAAATGTTTTTGAGCTTATCTCTCTTTAACATTTGAAACTGGCTTAAAAATCATAATGTTTTAAAACAAAATTCCATTCAATTTGGTCATTGAATCAGTTTAATTGATTTAGGTTAATAGCAATTGCTTACCACAAAATTATAACTACAATATCTTTTTATATCTTTTCTATATCGTATAACTTTTTTAATCATTGCGTCTTTCCTATAATGTAGTATGAAAGGGAGTGTATTGTTTTGTTGTATGCTTGCTGTTTTGAACGGGGGCATTTATTTAGCTAAGCATTTATTGTATGCGTTTTAAATGGGCAAGAACGTATGCTTTTATTTGAGAATTTTGGGTGAAACACTTTGGTTCAGGCCAATTTGGGAGTTGTAGAAATGAGGGATTTAGATAGTTTTACAAGTACTCAATTAAGATTAAATGAATACAAAATTTATAAAAAAATGATTAGATTTGCATTGTTTTTGTGATCGATATTTGGCTATTTAGTTTGATGTTTACTCTGTACTGTTAAAATTTATTTGTCGCTGCATTGTTCTTGCCTTAATATCCATACGCTTCTATTCGATTTAGACTTCGATTTTATTAACCTTCGGTGTTTACAGATATCTATAATTTACGCAATTGTTGTTCCCACTCTAAAACTCTGTAAAAAAACATTCAAATATTCTATAAAATTAAATTATATCCAATTCATTTACAACCTAGTCATAAAAACAAAAACAACAGCATTACTAAAAATGTCTGTTGATTTTTTGCATGTTTAGATTGGCCTATTATCGCTTATCTGCATTTTAAAAACATAACCATGAAAAAGATCCCAAGAATTACACCGGAAGTGGAAAATGTCATTATAGAGGCGAATACAGATATATAGGCTATATCTTGCACTGAGTCTCATCCAATTCGGTGAAACTTTATTTTTGGCGCGCACAGAACCCACGCTCTCCCCACAGCTGCGTACATAGCAACATCCTGCTGCGTCAATTCCACACAGTAATTTCCCCAAATTCGAAACGTTTTGTACATAGTAACATATAGCAAATGATACATCATTGAAAAGCATTAATTATATATTGATTTCAATGATGTAAATCGAATTACGCTTGGTTAATTCGGTACAAGCTAAATGTCAGTTTTAAGCATAAAATTATTTTTTACCACCATCTCTCTTAAAAACGACCACGAATTTTCAAATTCTGTTTTCTTTTCCATCGATATCGACAGACTAAAAGAGAAGAATCGAAGAATGACCATAAAAATGATAGCGAAGTGAAATGAAATCTTTCTGAAAATAGAGTTGCATAATTTATTAAGTTACTCAATTATAAAAGTGTCCGTGTACATATTAGATATTAGATCAGATCTTATGTAGGATCAAAATAATGTTTAAAAAATTTGCTTGATTTGAGATAAACAAGATGTTGGGACCCTCGCCAACATCTAAGGTTTCGACAATGAATATATCCAACAAGAGAACGGGTTGAAACCCATAATAAAATATAATAGTAACTTTTCTCTATGGATGCTTTGATATTTAGCAGCTTCGGATCAGAGGTATAATTTTGGAACTGGGATATAATCCAGGCGACTTTTACTCATCCCCAGGTCCAGGTTATCATCTTGCTTTCTAGTTTGATGTTGAACTTTTCCCTAGGAAGTGGTTTTGTTCCCGTACTGTTTTTCTCGCGATCCACATATGGCACTAGACCATGAAGAAATAGGCAAGTCTAGTGGCAAAGCAATGCATACTTTCCCGAATGATACTTCTTGCTTCCAGCCCAAGTAAAAGTTTACAAATCACTTTCACTGCTCCTTTGTCTTTTCTCCCTGAGAGGGCAATTTTTATGGGCTGGATACAGTTTTTGATAAAAATGTTGGCTGCAATCTTGTCCAACAAGTATGGAAGTTATGTGGATTTATGTACGAATTGGAACTGGAGAGGGGTGGAATGCCGCGGAGCCAGTGTCTAGTTAACTATTATCTTACTTTCTTATTCAAGGTTTGCCCACCGTTTGATTACATTTTAGCCCATATATTATTCTAACAAATATACAAAAAAAACTCGCTTCCTAATATCGGAATTCACTATCAGCTGAATCATCATTCTAACCTTCCGACTCGCCCCAGCAACATCCGTATTTTCTCCTTACATCTCATTATCAAGCCATATTCAGGGAGACCTTCGTGAGATTATGCATTGTATTTAGATGGCAAATGCAATATCTTATATTACTACACCGTCATCATCCTCCTTCTCTACACTTCCTACTTTCCGCTACGTTAAACTCGAAATATTGGCCAGAGGAAAACAATATGTGAAAGGGGAAAAATGGAATGATATGGGAAACTTCACCCAGGGAAAGTTTAGTTTTTCGAAGACCATGAAAGGAGCAGGTCCCTCGGAAGAATATTTTGGAAAATAATAACTTTTTTTGTTTGTACCTAAACTTGATATTGGCTCTTTATTCATGCTCAATGGTAGCGCAAATATTGCTGGGGATATTTTTTTTTTAAATTTGGTTACACATTTCTCGTTCTTCCGATGCAGGACAAAACTTGTTATGTACATACCCTAATTACTAGAATAATATACAGTTTCAAATAATTAGACTTACAGAATAAACGACGTATTTTTTGCATGAAAAACAATCTGAAAAAATCTTTAAACCACCGAGCAGATCATACGTTCTTCGACTTTCAGTATTTTCCATTGAACTGAACATTGAACTTTCAAAATCATTCCAGCATAGCATCCTCTGCAGTCGTGGCGTTCGTTATACAGCCAAACTAACAAAATTGTTCAAAAGAAAAAGAACAAAAAAAGTCTCCTCCTTTGCATATTATTACAAGTTGTCATGTTCCGCTAACTTTAACAAATCGACCCCTTTCTTACTCCTAAGATATCCACCAAGTTCAGAGTGACATGGTGCGTGAGGTGTAGCACAAAAGATCCGTTGACTTGTGAATTTTCAGACAGTGGAAACTTACTCCAGACAATGAGATGCTAAAACTGCAGCTACGAAAAGAATTGTATTCCTATAGGTCCGTTTTAGTTTTTAGACTTTATCTGGTTAATATGAAATGACTTAATAGCAGGCAGATCAAATGGCTCAAATGGATGCGTATCTGGTAGCAAAGCTGCGAGAAATTCTTCAAAGATTATATTCCAGTAGTAAACCGAACGGGTTCACCGAGAAAGAACAAGATTTAACTCCAGATCAAGAGCAGCAAGTTACAAGTCATAAGCGATCCCCGTCCTTGTTTCACTTCGCCCCATCTGAAGAACTTTCCCCGAGATCTGGTGCTAGTGACATTGATTCTTCTGAGTTAACCACGGACAGTTTGGAAACCGACAGTAGATACTTTGAGAACAATTCTTCAGAGTATTACAATGCCCCGGACTTGAGCTTTAATGATTCATCGTCATCTTCATACATAACTTCAGATTACTCCAATGGTTCTGCAGTCTATGGGACGGAGGTGGTGAACTACACGATCTTGGTGGGGGATACTTCAGTGAATGGGACATTGAGTGATATTAATAAAATTGATAATGAAGATGACTCCTCAGCTCTCACCCGAAGCCTCCATGAGTTTATCCATATTCTTAAAATGTCCCTAAAATCTGGGTCGACCCAAGCCCACTCTAATAACAACCACGGTATTTTTCAAACCAATGGTTTCCATAATCAGCAAACCCCTTCAGAAAGCTACGGTATCAGACGGGACAGTTTGGACATTGGAGGGGGTCAAAGCAACTTAAACCCCTTTTCTGGAATCGAAACTTTAAGCACAGCAAACATGGAGTATAACCTCACATTGGATGATATAATGGACTTAAATAGTTTACTAGAGGATGACACCTCATCAGGACTTCCACTCAAACATGTCATAATCATTGCTACTTACTTCATCATCGCCTGCGTTTCAATAGTTGGAAATCTTTTAGTAATCCAGGTAAAATTCGGCAGCGTTAATTAATTATCCAACAAAGTATGTGAATGTGATGTGTATGGGCAATGTGAATTTCTTTGTTTCTCATAATAGCTGGTGATAAGGAGCCGTCGATTTCATACACTAACGCATGCACTACTAGCCAACTTGGCGGCGGCGGACCTGGTATTAGCAACGATTAACATTCCCTTCAGTTGTGCACGCGTGATAATGAGTGAGTGGGCGTTTGGCCCTTTCCTTTGTCGCGCAGTTCCATTCCTTCAAGTGACAAGTGTGTATGCGACAAGCTTTACCATGGCTGTTATAGGTTATTTCCTTCTTGTCATTTTTTTCTGAACTTAAGATCAAACAGGGCTACTCACTAGAGAAAAGCTGATGAAAAATAACAATCAAATAACGCAAAAAGTGTTGCATGATTGTTACTTTCACTTTTCACATAATATCTATATTTTGTATTATGAGTGAATAGGCCTGCTTTTTTTGTCAGAAAAAAATGATAAAAAGTTTCCTCTTTTAGCAATGGATCGATATCAGGTACTTACCATATTTTATCTGTTCAAAACCTGCATAGTTTCAGTTTGTTATAGTCTTATAGCGTGTTGTTGGAATTATTGGAGCAATCTGAGCTAAATAATCTTCTGACGTGTCATTATTAGGTAATCATGAACCCTCTTGGGAAGCGACTCAAGTGCTCGCAAGGAATTCTTCTGGTGATTGCAATTTGGACTATTTCCGCTGTCCTCTCTCTTCCTTACGCTTTGAATCACAAGGTAATGAAATTGTCATCTCGAAAATATTTAACATGGCTGGTGGTAAATTAGTTTTTAGGGTTCTTGAAAACATGGCATTTAGCACCTCCACCGCCAATATTATAATCACAGTTCTATATACCTATCCGTTTCATAGCATTATACTCATTGTTAGTTAAGTTATCACGTTAATAAAAGGCAGTTAGAAAGGAATGCCAATGCATTCATTCCTTTTACTATGGCGTTCCCCGGCTGTACCAATGTGAAAGTAATACAGTTTCCATTTCATATGCCCCGTTTTAGACGCTAATGACATTTTCCTTCCTTTCACCCTTTCCAAGATTCTCTGAAAAGAATGGCAGGAATGAATTCATGAAGTCGTACACAACCAAGGGAAAATGTATGCCATCAGCTAGAAAATTATTTGCATAAATCTGACAAACTTTTTATTGGACTTATAAGGCGGTGAAGTTTTATATCTCACCAAACACACCACAAAGAGAATCCTTATTTGCAGTGTCTTCTCCCTTTGCCAAAAACAGTGCAAGTTCTAGGTATAAAAGTCTGCGTCAGGATTATTTTCACAGGAGATTAAATTTTTGGAACGACGTAGTTGAAAATTGGTGTGGAAATTATTATGCTTTGTTAATTTACAGTTTTGGGAAAGAAGAAGCGACAAATGAGCTTCTGGTAAAATAGATTTACCTAGAAGACCATATTAAAAATGATATTTCAATTTTTATATAACAAACACCTCCAGCAAAAAATCGATCTCATTTCACATCCGTACAGTTCGTACGGTGATACTTAATTGATTTTTAAGTAACCATGAGTTCTGCAATTAAATGATTTAGATACAAAAATTCGAATAGCATTAATAATGAATAATTAAGCACAATTGTTGTATTTAGACTCACTTTAGTCTCTCCTTGCCCCAGTGTTGCATCCAAAGGACTTTTTGCGTTACTCATCTTATTCCTGTTCACTTGCATACTTTACGCTAATTTTTTATTGTCTCAATTACTTAAGGTGGTAACAATTCTCACGGTTCGTGTTGTTAAGCGATGTCAAGCAGAATTTGGATTCCCACATGCAAGACAGTTACTGACGGTTGCCACTTTCTTGGCACAGTATTTATTGCCCTTGGTGTTCACCTCAGTATCGTACATTTGCATCATGAAACGACTTTGGCATCGGTCGTCAGACCTTGGTAATTAATCATATCTCGCAAGTTTAGTTGAGGCTAATCAAGTATACTCTCTAAAGTGGTTTTATTATTTCTAGGTTCCGCAACACCCCGACAAGTCGCCGCCCAATCAAAGGCCAAGCTTAAGACGATAAAAATGCTTATTCTGACAGTGTTTTTCTTTGCTGTGACATGGCTACCAATTCATCTATATCATCTCTTCACCCACTTTTCCCACGTTCGCCATAACTCAACAGCAATATTAATTTGCCATATAATTGCAATGTCCAGCTCGATGTATAACCCTTTTATATTTTGCGGACTCAACGAGCATTTTCGCAGGGAAGCTGTTAAATGGCTCCGCTGTTTCCGAACACGACGATCGCCCGTCGTGCATCCCGGGATGGAAGTTAATGGAATGATCACAAGAGCGGATCAAACTACCAGAAGAAACCTGTCGACAACGGTAATTCACACAACGGTGAGCTCCCGGAGGTCTCCGCAACATCAAAGATCTATGTCACCCAGATCCGGGCAAAGGAGGGGTTTATTGGCAACATCGGCCAGCTCCACCACAGCGGCTATCTACATGACTCCAAGGTACACAGATAGGGATCGAGGGGCAGGAGGTAGTCCAACCGTTGCAAGGTTAGTAACGAGCATGAGTTCCGCATCCAGGAATGGGAGTTCAACCTCAGGATACCAGCCAGAGCTACTTTTCCTTGTCAGAGATACGATGCTATCGCAAAACGATAACGTCGACCTAGAAGGGATCGACTCGATAGATGAAGACATTAATGCTGAAGACTTTCTCGATAGTTTGGGAGATGAAATGGGCTTGTATGAAAGTCGGGGCAAGAAGGCCAATCAATATGTCAGGGATAATGATGATGATATTTTATCGCAAGAAGAAAGTAGTGAAAGACATGCCAATGATGAAGAAAAGTCTGATGGGGAAACGTAAGAATCCTATTTTTCTAAGAATCACAATCAAACACGCTTCGTAGCTTTACTTTACTAGTGGAGTGTGGTGATGATGTGATGCTCTTGCTCTGGTGTATTTTTCTTTGGTTTAAGAATAAATTACAGCGCATTTGTAGTTTTTTGTATTTTGTTTATTTTTTTGTAAATTATAAAATATTTCAACAACATGATACAATACAATATATGTATATTTCAACATAATAATGAAGAAAAGCAAAAAAAAAAATGATATACAATTACAATAATATTAGTTAATATTTACGGCTAATGATGGAAACAAACAAACAAAAAAACAGCTTACTTATGGCTAAAAAAAAGAGAAAGGAATGTTTCGTGTACACTGTAAAAGTGATGGTAAATTGTACAAGTAAATTAGTACTTAGAACTGCTAAAAAATATTCCTAATAATGACATTGTAACCAAGCTGCTTATAAATCTGGTTGAGTTGCTTAATTATTTAATGGTAGTATTAAGTTTGATCGGTAGAGCAGCCTTGGGCAAAGTACATTCATTCGAAATACTAAATTGTCAAGCGACACAAGTACGCGTATAATTACAAAATTACATAATTAGCAATCCAAATATAACAAAACAATTGATTAAGGTTACCGGGCTTTTAAACTTGTTTCTGGAATTTCCCACCAAATTTGACAATTTTCACCGATTTTTCTTTCCGAAGCATTTGACACACGCCTGCCATATTTGGACACGCTTCAAAAATGGTAAATTTGAAACTGAAACCGTGTGCGATTATCCTGCTCTTCCCAGAAACTGATTTGATCTAGACATTATAGACCTCCTCCTAAACTTGTTATCATTAGGGTATTTATACAGAATAAGGTAAATGGTGAAAGTACTTTAGTACTAAATGGTTTTAATGACTGACTAGCAGCAACATAAAGAATAAAAATAACAAAATATATATAGTTTTCGATACATAACCATCAGCATCATATAAATTCACTTTTATGTCATGCATTTCATTAGTTCTTCAGCCATTTTTTCACGGGGATATATCATCCTCTTACATCGTTGTTATATACTTATGTATGCTTATCACCATGTTTTATGTTTTCATCCACGAGCGTTTTCTTTTCACCCTAAATTTGCTGAACCCTTTGGTCCAAGCCCTGTCACAAGACTCCAGAACACTTTCAATGTTTTACAAGCTCTCATTAACAAAATAAAATAAGATACTAACTTTACAACAAAAAACATATTACAGGGATTTTAACTACAAATTGAAACTACTCTCCATCCGGTGCATACCATAAGTTTGAAGCTGAAATCAGTGAAATAAGGAATTGAAATAGTGGCCCTTTGGAATAATATATCGTACTTTCATCTCAAAGGTTACTCTCTGGACAGTAAACGTGGCAAACTAACGACTGTATTTTATGTGTTCAGCACTAACCTGACTAGACAAGAAAGAGTCCCTGCCATTATTGAATGCATGAATGAACAACTAAGATCATCAACGTAAGTAACTACATAAAACACACAAGTATTTTTTTTTAGTAAATACTAAATAATTAACATTTAGTCTGGAGTACCGCCAAGGAGGAGTGGTGAAAGGCAACAAAATATATTTAACAAACATGGTCGGTGGGAAAGCATTTTGAAAACTTTATCATACAAAAGACATGGCACTTGATTGAGCTGAGATAAAACAACAAAACAATAATTACTTAGGAAAGGAGGAGAGATTGCGATTGGTCCCAGAGAGATTCGTAACAAATATAAGATTGGTGCATATTTGAAGTCCATATTTGAAGTGCATATTTCTGTCTATAAATTACAACGATGCTGTGCATGAAAGTGAATGGGAGGAGGATATTATATGACATTTTTTTTCGATGGGTCAAGAGAGTGAGCCGAAAAGAAAGTATCTAAACCTACAAAACACATACATACCTATACATGGAAGAAAACGCTGTTTATCTGACTGTACAAATGATTTAGCAGCGTACTTAGGTTTTCAGCCGACTTTGACAAGTCTGGTTATTTCTCTACGAGTAGAACATCTCACTCTAAAACTACAACTAGCTAAATTTATAACGAGTTTAAATGTACTGTAACATTTATCCAAGAAGTATACCATTATGTTGCATAAATAATTTTTAAATCTAAAGTATCAACAACAGTTTACCATACAATTGTTAGGTTTGAGGAAGGGGTTGCAGGCAATATTGCTTGGTTGATTATATTCGGCATTCTTATTTGGTGAGGGGTAATCTGCTACCTATCATATCATATTATCATAACTACTTACACCCTTATTTATTATGTATGCCGTGAAAGCAAATATTTGTAATTGGTCGGTTTTTTTAATTTAATGATGTGCCTCAACGAAATTATTTGACCTCTCCTTCTTCACCTTTCAGCTTACATGATAGATTATTTCTGGTTTGTTTCTTTAAGAAACATGAGATTAGTGGCCTGTCTTCCCTTAATTATGAAGGCATGTTAAGGGCATGAAAGGCAATAAGTCTTTGTACAAAGATCAACAAACAAGCAGACGCTAAACAACTCATTTTCAGTGTTGACCTGCATTACGTCTTTCAAGGATTGGGCAGCTGCTTAGCAAAGTGTGGCACTTGACGGATAAAGCTTGGGGATGGATCAGTGGGTGATCATTTCCATTTATGATCTTCTTGGCGGTAATTGAGTCATCCTGGCGTGGAATAGCAAGAAGCTACGAGCAAAAAAATTAAAATGATCAGTAAAATTTTTATTCTTTATCGTCATTTCCCCGCTAATCTTACATAGTCAGAATTAAATGGATACATTCTGACATTGTATGCTTACCTCGTATTCACCAGGGCAAATGGTAACAGCAGCTTGACCAACAAGGTCAGGAAGCTCAGTCCCTTCAACTTTATGAAGATGGAAGCAGTGGACCAGAGAGGTAAAGAAAAGGTAGAGTTCTTGCTTCGCCAAAATATCTCCAAGACACATGCGGCGACCAGCCCCAAAAGGCATCCAGAAGTCGGGTTTAACAACAGCTCCAGTTGAGTCCAAAAATCGGTCAGGGTTGAATTCCTCAGGGTCTTCCCATAACTCCTCATCCATCAGTACAGCATAGATCAAAGGGATGACTTGTGTATTTTTTGGAATCTCGTACCCATCAAGAACAACATCCCTATAAAGACGAGACAAAATCATGGTTATATAATCGCCAAGCAGTCATAGTAAAAGGCATAATACGGGGATGGGAATTGTCTCAATGAAATCATAAGGGGTAGTTTTGTGACGTCAACCACTTTGCTTACTTGGTAGTGCAGTGCGTCGTGCCAAGTGGAACAACAGAGGCTCGGCGAAGAACTTCGCACGTCGTGGCTTCAGTATAAGGCAGGTTTGGTATATCTTCAAGAGTGGGGAGCCTTTCTCGTCCGACAACCTAGAATATAGCGAAAAAGGGGGTTGAGCATGAAGTCGTCCTTAAATACTGCTTTTAATTAGTCAGTTTTATCGTCCTCTAGTGCTCGCCTCTGCTTCAGGTAGTAAAACTCATAATCTTTTGACTTTGAATCACTTCATTACTAATCATATTAAAGAGTCATGTCTGCATATCGTTGACATTTCATATTACACGTTATTTACATAACTACCAGTCAGTTTTCTTGTCATTTCACCCAGATTCAGGCACAAGCATATGAGTTCGAGAGAAAAAAAAATGAATGGAGTGGGAGAAGAAAAAAACATGTACCTGGTCAAGCTCGTTCTGAACCTTTTTCAACACCTCCGGGTAGTGCAGCATATACAACACTGCCCAGTTCATTGCGGTCTTTACAGTTTCCATTCCTGCACTATACATATCACCAAGAATCTGATAGATTTGACGATCTGCGAAAGAAAGAAACAGAATTTTCCTTCGTCAATTTATCGTTAGGATGAGTTACAATTCATTTCATCAAATCACAAGTCATGCTGAATAAATGCATAATGAAAGGCATTATAGGTGGTGCACCCACACTAGGTTCGTACACCTGTGGCTCTTACACAAAAAAAATTATATAAAAATCTAGTCAGGAGGCATGTGTGCGAGCACAATCGATATGATATCATCTACAACCTAATCATCGACAACATTGTTACAAAACGGTGTCGGTCACCATATATGATAGCCCACAGGACGGTCACTGCGACTGTTCATTATCTTCACTCGGTAGGTAGTCACTTCGACAAGGTACCTGACAGATTTTCAGAGACAACACCATAACCCAATGTACTTTTTTGCACATTTCATTTTTCTGGTCTTTGATAGTAATAATGACGGATTTCTTTGAAGCTGAAATCTTGAAATTACATGAATATCATGTACTACTGACAGAGTTTGGGTAGCTTTCATGAATGTAATCTGATGATGATGAGTGAGATAACTAGATATGTAATGTGTAACAAGGCAAATCAGGTACCATAAAACGAGAGGTTAAAGGAAAGGACACCAAGCCATAAGCATTGTTTTCAGGCAGGTTGTGAATTTCTGATTTGTCCTGCTCTGATGGCAGTTGCCATAACTTGACTAAGATAAAAATTCATTACAGGGCCTTTGTGTCTAGTTTATGTATTCTGCGCAGGGCATGCTTGTCGGGTAAAATTAAAATGTCTTGCAGATCCTTTTCAAAATAATGTAGACATTGTAATTTTTCACTCCAATTCATTCAGCATGTACCTATCTACAGATACTGGATTAACTGGAATTTATTTCATTATTATCTTCATATAGCAAAACTGTTGGGTTCGGTTAGTACTAGTTTTATCAACAAGTAGAACAGAAAGCAGGTAAGATGATCTTGTTCAATTTAACCGACAAAATTTCATCGATCCCTGTTTATGCAAGACTGAGATTTGTGCTTACAAGCCACTACTGACCGATTACTATAAATTACAAGTTTTTGTATGTTTTCAGAAAAATCTAAGCATGAGTTAAAAATGAACGTGGCGTTGTCCTGCAGAGGTAGTTAAGTTTTTTTCAATTCTTCTGATATGATACTGTGATATGATGCGTCCCTAAAGAGACATCTGAACAAAGTTTTTTTATCGCTGCTCGTAACTTTGAGCTGATGATGATGAGAAAGCAAAAGTTTTATCTCTCTTACCTGGATCTTTTCCTTCGAAAAGGTATTCTGCACGACCGTCTGCCTTGGCCGTTTCAATTTCAAGAAGATAGCTATCCACAACATCCCGAATATTGGAAGGGTCGAAAGTTCTCTTGTGTTCCTCAACAATCTCCCGGAAAAATCCAGCCATTTCAGCGCGATTCTATTGAAAGCATATCACATAGCGTTAGCAAGCTGCTAAATTGAAAGCTCATGGGATAATTCAACAATTAATCATTTTTTTAATTTACCTGATGAATCTTCACATTGATTTCCTTGATATCAGGGAGGTACTTTAAACTTGGGATAAAGTTGGTGGACCCAGTGGACGTGCACAATCGGAACCCTTCCTCGATCAAAGCAGTAAATTTCATGAAGCGGGGATCTTCGCAGGAGAATCGAACACTCATGAGTAATGAGCAAATCACGTTGCTAATGGAAACGGTCAAATAGCTGGATAGATTAACTGGCTCCCCGTGATTGCTGAGGATGGAGTTAAGAAACTCGTCTACTTCAATCTATTACACAAAGAAAATAGACATGATCTTATAAATTACCTGATAGCTGTTCATAAACGCATTTACCAACTTGCAAGGAGAGTGAGTAGGTGCATACCATGATCCGAGACTCCAGTTGCTCCTTGCCCCTTCCGGTTTTCATCCCGAAGCCACGGAGTTGCTCATGTAAAAATTTCCGCTGTCCCTTCCACAGCTTCCCATCAACGTTAATCAAGCCTATAAGGAGATCATATAAACAGATTGTTCCACGTTAGTATATAGATGTTTACTCCGATGATATGATGGTATGATATGATCATGATCAGAATTAATATGCCAACCCCGTAAACAACAAATCCAAGAGGGAAACCACCTCGTTTTTTATGTTGCATCATGCTTCTTACGCTAATACAAACCCCAAAGTCCAAACTGTACTTTGAACTCTCTCGAGTAATATATTTGTCCAGTTGATTATGCAAATAAGGATGCAGTTTCTCAGATAAAGTTGAAATAAAAAACAACCATGCAGCCAATTGTCTTGAAGTGGTCAATGGTCCGTCGTCCGTCTTGGACATTGTCCGACGGAATTTTACAGCATTAGCCATCGCCATCACCATGAATAGAAAGCAGTCTCGGAAAGCAAACTGACTCATTCTGACTGTACCTACAAGTTAGTTAACCTGAGGACAACAACTTTTCAACATTTGACAAAAAAAATATATCTCCAATTCTGCCCAGATATCAATCAGTGCTGGCAAGTAAATATGAAAAAAGAATAATGATAAAAAAAACATCAACTTTAAATGCATTTATTTTTCTCAAATGTTTTGTTGCCCCTTTTGTTCTCCCAATCTAAGTTTATCCATTAAAAACAATCTTCTCTCATTGGTTATTATGCTAATTCATCATGATCCTGCTGCGTTTTTTGTGTGGATCCTTTCATTTAGTTCGGAGACAAGTTCCACTTTAATCTCAGATAAAAAATGTGTCTATACAAAACAAAGTCTACCACACTCAGAGCAGCCAGCCAGTCCACACCAAAATGCTGATAGGATACGATTCTCATTATCATTCCCAAAGGAGCTAAGGTTTCCGAATGAAACTTGCCCTCTTCCAAAGGAAACGTGCAGTAAAGCATGCCATCATGAGCTCAAGCTCACCCTTTCACCCTCTTTCATAAAAAAACGTTCTTGAACCCGAAAGAAACTCCTGGATACTGATACTAATCGTGTGTGAGATTTTTTTAAAGTTGGAGAAACCAAACGTTCATAGTGTAGTCCACATATAGTTATATGGGAGCATTACGATATATCTATAAATCCATAGTGTATTAACGTCTCTTATGCTCGCCTTCAAGACGCTTCCACTTAGCGTGCCCGCCCGATATATGAGCTTAAGTTGAATAGAAAGCATTAATCTGGAATTCCACCTAACATAGACCAATTACTAATAAATATTACTATATCTACTAAACGAACCAACGACAGCCTCTTTTCTTTACGAAAGACAATGTCCGTTAAATGGATAAATAAGGTGTAGTCAACTTTCTTCTCATTTCAGTGGAAGAACCTACGGGAAGGGTCACTGGCCCCGTATCTTGCTCAGGCTTTTTTATTCTTAGTTTTCGACGTTTTTTTTTCTTATCCGTTTGTCTTACAAGAAAAATACTTTTAGCTATCCATTACTATGCTCTCTTACACGAGGTTTCCGAAGGAACAAGAACAAACGTATGCTAAGTCTTGAAAGAACTGGTGGAAACATTTATAAAACTGAAATGGAGTGAGCGCCCATTCCGAGATTACCTATTGTAGTTATTGTCGGAAATTCTGTATGGGTCATCCAGGTCTTGCTCACGTAACATCCACCAATTGAACAGAATTTTCCGTTCTCAGCTTGCAATGCCTAATGCGACGAGAGACGAGCCACATTTCTACTGAATGACAGCAGCATTTGCATACTATGGGCCATAAGAGAAAGACTGCGTCTAGCGCCACTTTACTACTTTACTTATGCGTCTTGCATGCGTAACAAGTACTTTTAAAACCATTTGACCGGTACGCTGGCAAGGTGCGATGCACTCTCTGCAGTGCGCCTGGTTTTACCACCACCACGTTGCCTCGTTTTTTTTTCATCAGCTTCCCTCCTACTCACTTCCAGTCTCAGATAACAATGACCTTGGTGCGTAAACTGATTGCTAAAAAACTTAAGCATCGTTCCCGTTGAACTCTTTAAGTTCTTTCACGTTGCCCCAAAAACAGCTACTTGTACGGCAATAGGGATGATCATTGTGGTACCTAAGTATTGTTTAGGGTGCATGGATAGAATAGCGTGTGTTGAATTCCAGTATAAATTCATGATAAATTTAATAAAAAATCAATAAATGACGCTCATTTTACAACACATTTATACTACAGAAATGGCACATGCTACTTGATCATTAAAAAAAACTTTTTTTTCAGACAATGTGCAAATTGATTGAGAGATTTGACATAGCATTGCTGTGCAAAATATTTGCTTGTTTGCTTTGAAAGTACTGTGCTAGCATACCGGTATGCTTGCTTGCCCACAGTAGCTTTGATACAAGGACTTCGAAAAATATATATATATATTTCTCTTCTACAAAGTTACCTTCACGTTCGCAAAACAAACCTGCTTGATAACTTTGCTGCAATTTACTGCATTAAAATTCACAGAGTGCATGCAGACATCCACTATCAACATGAGCAAAACATAAATTACGAATGCATTCATGAAATTACGCAATCATCACAGGAGGAAACCCCGACGCCATCTCCTTCGTTAGCGGAAGGAAGTGACAGTCGTTTTTCAATGATTTTACATCATCTGAAGGAAGCATTCTCATATCTCATAAAATAGACAGTTAAACTATTTCCCTAAATTGAATTTATTTGACAAATTGCCCAATAGGCACATAAGCATTACAATCGGAACCTGAGTAGGTACTATTTTTTAATGTCTCAGGTTGCCCCCTCCTTTCCAAGGAATTCTGTCTGCAAAAGTAAATCAACCTAGTTCGTTGGCATGAGGTGCAATGAATTGCAGTCCATTGTTCAGTTTCTCGCCCTGCATTTTCGGAGAAACCCAGTTTCACTCATGTTTTCCAACTAATCTATATAAAAAGGACGCCGACTCGAAAGCAAAACTATTGTTCTGTGGTCCTCTTATATAAACGACTGAAGGTTTATATAATATGAAAATAAATTTATGTAGTTATAACTGCAAGCGTTTAAGTAAAATGCGTACGTGTTTTTTATAATTAGCATGCAAACATTCTATTAAAAAATCACAACTTGATTGAGCCAAACTAGGACATCATCATGGAATTGTACGCTGGCTTTTTTCTCACTTCACATTTATCTGTTACACCACGACAAATGGTAAGTGATAGGTATGAAATGACAATGATTCTTGATTGTTGGGATGTGATGATGATGGTAATAATAGGTATCAATGAGTAAACCATTCATTCACTCACGTCATTATATTATGTACTTTATGCATGCATCCATCTTATGTAAAAAAAATGTCTTGGAATGCATAAAAATCTAATTATCAACTTGTCACATATTGACTGACTGAATTTGAACCCTATAATTGCCCATTAAATTTGATCCTAGGAATTAAGGAAAGCCAAATGCTTGGGTGGCTATCCTGAAAGGTTAGTGTACTAGGTTTAGGTACGTTTCTATTGTTCAGAAGTTAACTATGTCAATATCTTGGAATTTCGGTTTTCAGAAAAGAAAAGGTTTATGATCCCATGAGTATTGCGAGGTGAAAGTACTTATATATGACTATATAATGACTATGCTTTTTACTTACCAAATCCTTCAATAATCTGGGAGATCTCATTTTCGGGGCGACCAGAGAAGCACTCCTTTCGGAAGGCATTCCGAATGGTTTTATAGTCGCTGAGGACAACAATGAGGTGAGATCCAAACCGGAAAGAGAATGTGGATCCGTACTTTCTCGCCAACTTGGTGAAGAGGAGATGTGGAGGTGTTTTCACAAACGGTAGGTAACCCAGGAACGGAACACCCCATGGTCCAGGAGGTAACTTACGATCGCGGAGAACTATTTGAACCCCTCGGATGACAGCAAGGCAGACCAAGACTGCCCCAAGTATCCAATCAACTTCACCCCTCATATAGGAGAAAAGTTTTTGGATGATTGACCACGTAAATGACATGATGATGGCCATTTTTTTAATATTAAATTAAAAAACAACTACAGTTTTTTACACAACTGAACAGTAAATAAAAAACTTGAGGATTCACAAATCCACCATATTATGAAACAGTTAAAAAATCAGGGAGAAAATGGCACAGTTAATTGCTAAAAAAAATCACAATAAATTGTCAAGGAAATAGCTGTATTTGTTTTTAGTCTGTAACATTTTATAAGTTCAACTAGCCAAAAATTTCTTTCGAAAGAGTTAACTTTTTCTATATTCGGATCAGAGGATTAGGTTTTCAGAAAAAAATTGGCATTTAATCCATAATTTGTGTGCTTATGGCTTTCTTTGCCCCTGATTGACTTTTCGCAGCACTATAATGAATTAACATTTGCTTGGAGAGACGCGTGTATTTCGTACTGACTTGCTTCAGCGCAGCAAACGTACAAAGAGCTGGTGGCTGAACAAAGTCAACTATTGAGGAGAACGCTGCAGAAAAGTAGATAAGGTGAGGTAAAGTAAGCTCCTTCAGCTTCAGCTCCTCTTTTCGTCTCGCAGCTCAACAAGTGTTTGCTGTATTGAGCTTGGTGCTACTTGGTTTTATGCGTGTGGCTCGCAGGGGAGTTGGTTGTAAGAAATGGGTAGGCTGCACAGCACTGGCCTTTTGCAAATATATAACCAACTTCACTGATGATGATGATGCGTTTGACGAGAGAGATGTTTCTCGTGTCGTTACCTATCTCAGAAGAGGCGACGATTACCTGAGTCTACGGTCCTTAAGCTCTTTTATAGTGGCACAATCAGCTGAGCGCTTCAAAGCCCTCCTCAGTAACTTCGTTTTTCTCACTTTATTAAGGCTTTAAAGGCTTTGTCTCGTTATGAAAATGCACTAGCGCAGTAGACCATTGTTGGCTGGGAGCATTTACTATTACTGGTACATGTAAAAATCCATCTATGCTCATGAGTCTGCCAGTTTCTATGAACCCTGTAAATTGTCCTTAAATGTTACATTCAACCAGCCCAACTTTTCCATAATATTACTTAACTTTTTTCCCTATGAGAGAAGATGATGGTTGCTGATGGAGATGGAACACTTCATATGAACACTAGCATATATAACGAAAGGTGTTTAGTGATACAAGATTCTAATGACAGCAACAAGCATAATAACTATGTAATAAGTATCTACTCTTTCAATTCAATGCATCTGTCCAACCACTTTACCAATTACCTTCCATTTACATTTTGCTTTTACCAGCCTTTTTATATTTCAAGCGTGTTCCTTTACATTATCCGTAGTTGTCAGCGTTATGTAAAGATTACCTTCATAAATAGCTTGTTCCTTTATAGACTAGACCAATTATGGATCCATAACTAGTCATTCGTATTTGGGATTTGCTTGGCTGCACACAAAAGTCATGGAAGATGTGAATCATGAATGGTATCATTGCAATAAGTGCATGCTAATACACTCATGGACTATGATAAATCCCTTGTGTATTGTAATTCAGAGAACTGAGACCAGTTTCTTATTTTCCTCTATGCGGAAATCCCTATTACTTTGAAGATCCAGAGAAGAGGCTTGACGCTGGAGTCAAAATCGTACGGTTGGATCAGTACACTCTTGATCGTCGCTGAAGAAGCATCGTGAGAGGGGAGAGAGATTGTTTTCTCCTGATTTTCTCTACCTTGATTCATGATTATGCTATGACTATTACATGATTTCAGATATCATCATTAAATCATTCAAAGCTTTTCAAATATTATTCCATTACATCATAGCAATCATATCATCATCATCCATTTGTAGAAGTCTAGTAAATTACCAAAAATGATTCGATAAATCTAAACTATTACTCGTGTAAGGCAGCCTGATATTTTAAATACCTTTGGTCTCACCTTCCCCCAGAATCTACCTAATAGTGGAGAAAAGGTATACCTACTTTAGTATTTTTCCATGGCACATTCTTTTAGTCACTGGAGCCAACTCCCACTCCGAAAAGTATTGTATGCTGCCAAACTAATTGAAACAAGGATTGTACTTTGTTATGCTACTCATTGTCCCTAAGGGCATGACTAATCGTCAGATAGTCATCACTTACTTTAAGTCAAACTGAACAAGACCAACCATTGATTTTAATTCTCACGATTAGTTCAATACCACTCATGTAGTGACAATTAGTCCCTTCCCTTATCAATTCATTGCATGCATTAGTCATTTTAAAAAATTTAAATTAATAGGTTGTTCGACTGAATATCTGGTTACAAAATATTTGGCCTTGATTCCACAGTTTCCCTCATCAGCCATCAATCAATACTCTCTTCTTTACGTGATTGCCTACATCCAACTTTTTTTTCATCATAAAACACACTCGTGTAACAATATCCATATGAGATGCCAATTACTGCATAATATCACAGTTGTTATATAAGCCATGGTACATCCATTTTGATCGTTTCAGTTTTCCTTATTGTAGCATATTTTAATTCATATCATTGGAGCTCACTGCCGATTATCATCCCAGCTCGCATCGCCGCAGCATCATCAAAAAAGTAACAACAATGAAGCGATTCTTGAAGCAAGTTAGTTTGGGGAATCCTGGCTTCGCTTCTCTCTCTCCATAGTATGCAGACGCAAACTTGTAGCGCCAGTAAATTTTTCTGCAAAGATTTGCGAGTGGACTGAAAGGGGTACTATTTCTGTTACATCTGCCGCAGCAAATAGCATAATAAATATAAGTAGTCTGTAGGTACGGTGCAGTTGTCAATGTAAGATAAGCGTAAGCACATTGCGCATTGTATAAAAGTAAGGTTATATATTGTTATGAAGCACGCATGGCATAAAAGATGTAAGGTAATGGTTGATTATGTTAGCTTGGCAAGACACAAATAGAGATGTAACAAAACAGAAAGGACTCTCTGTAGGACCACGTTGCTGGCTGCGCTTACTAGTTTGACAATTTATTTTTTACTTATGTATGCAGGCAGCTATCAAACTGGGGAAATGGACTAATAGAATGTCGCACAATTTAATTGATGCCTCCAAAGGATGATGATGATGGCTTATAGTAGTTTTTTATGCAGTAGTAAAGTAGTTTATGTGTGTAAATATGTGTAAGTGTGTGTGTGTGTCTGAGAGTTCAACGACCTCGTTTTTCTTGTGTTAAGCATTCGCACCTTGTGAATGAGCAGTTACTGGCTACAGAGACTTGCCTCCATTAGAGTAAGTCATGATAAACAAAATCGCACAGAGGTAAGGTGTAGGCAAGGCAAAAATGAACTGCAGAAATGTGATTGGGATGACTATATTTTTTTTCGCTGAAGTAGAACTAACTACTAGCACAATAGTGCGGAGGACGCAGAGGACGGATGGACGATATTTTAGACGGACGGATGGATGAATTATTATGATAGGATGATATGATAAGGTATTGAAGATATGATGGGCATGGAGCAGTCACAGTGTCGTCATGATGACTGCTAACTGCTTTGTTATGACTGTGATTGCAAGGACTCCATCATCAAGTTGTCTGAAGGAATCTTTCTCATGTTTACATAAATTAACTGCGTATTAAGTGTTTACAATCTAATTGGAGATATGGGCATATTATCTGTATATCTGTATTGTTGACGTAAGCTACTCATGGAAATGGAGCTGTTTGGGTGTAGTTTGCAAGCATTCGGTTTAGAATTATTACTTAATAAAGCTGGGATCCAATTTCAATTAAAGAGCTACATTCCGTCGATTTATCTAATCCGACATGTTTAATTAGGAACAATTTAGTTTGGCTGCATTTTTCATGATTGGCTACTAAAACAAGTTAATGTAGATAATTCCTCATTTTTTTTACTATTATAATTTACAATAGCGGGATACAGATAAAAATAACTATTTCTCTGAACTATTCCGCAGTTAATTATGCTATAATAAACCGGAGGTTTGCTTGCAAGCTCTCTGAAAAGCAATAAAATGACTAACTGCAAGTCAATAACTTATAAAACGAGACAAATAGATTATGGTATTCATCGAACCTTGCAGATCCTCCATGTTTGTGCAGAATGTTGATAGTTTTGAATGGAAAATTTTGCAGAAAACTATTCAGATCAGTTCATATCATACCTCATGATGTCATGCGACGACATCATCCCATCAATATCAGTAATATAGTTAGCGCACGCACAATACAATCAAAATATTATTATGGATGGAGCTGTGATAATCGTAATTGTATCACATTCTCGCATGAGCATTTAGGTAAAATCACTGCAAAGATGATTTATTGTATACTGACGACGAACAATGAGATGATTTACTGCGTGTCTGAAAGCCTTATGAAAACACAAAAGAGCATGTTTACCTTTTGAGATAATTGGATAAGTGTATTGTAAATTGTAACAGCTCCAAAAAATAATGCGTAAATATTTGTTACTATTTATGTCAGTGTTACCAACATCATTGAATGATATCCGTAAAATCAATATTTGCTGCGCTAAATTACTCAAAACAATGATTCTACATTGGAGCATTATTGAATGTTTAAGCACATACAAGTTAATTGAATAATTAACCGGAACTGATTGTTTCTAACTCATATAGATAATGTAGATGGTTACTAAACGGTATTTCTCCAGTCCCATTTTAAAATTCCCTAGTTTAAAAAAATTAAGCATTAAACCGGAACGAATCTGTCACAACCTATCATGCGTTAGGAAGTGGCCAGCCTAGCTTGAAAGTGCAGTTTCCGCTGACACTCTTTCAGTTTCAGCTCATCTTGCACCAGCCCAGCCGCAAAATCTCTTTTCTCGTAGAGAAACGCAAAGCAGTGCAATGTCAGCTCAAGCCTCGGACTCATACAACTTTGCAAACTCGTAAGCTTGTAAACTGCAGTAAACTGCAACGCAATAACGCGGCGCAAGAGACTGTCGAGGTGTTATATGAAATGATTAGCATAATCAGCAAAGGAGTGCAAGTGTGCAATAGTGCATTGTACTGAGAACTAGAGGAGAGGTTACCAGGACATTGACAATTTTGTAGGAAACGGTGACAGCTTGATGGTGGTGGTGGTGCTTGTCAAGTAAAAAAAAGTAAAAAATTTGCCACAAATTCTATTCGAAACGAAACCCCTCCTCATTGCCTTCCATTAAGTTGATTGACCCCTTGCTCTGGTTATTTGAAAAAGGTTAAATAGAGATGACTACTCCTTTACTTATTACTGCCCCTTCAACTGCTTTTTTGGTACATGTGCGATTTGCCGTCGCCTTCCTGATCACTAAACGGTCTTGCCCGTAACTAACTTGTCACTTTGGTTCCTTCATTTGTATGCATCCCCTCTTTCACCCTTTCCTATTTTTTTTCCTTAAAACTAAATCTCATGAAAGGTAAATTATGTATGTTAGTTATGACACTTAAGCGTGACTAGAGTTATACAAAAGTGTTACTACATGAAATGAAAAGAAGTCTTAATTCTCCACCCTTTGTCATCAATCATGATCAGATTTAGTGCTGACTTCCGCTCTCCTTTTTCCTCGAAGAGTAGAACAATAAATGGACACAGTGTTGAACTGACTTGAGTAGCTGATCATATCATCAATTCATTGGCTAAAACTTTCCTCGACCGCTGAGCAATCTTACTACTTCAACTTTTATACTCATTCATTATCCAATTTCGTAGTTTGCAGCTCAGACTTTTCCTATTTAATCCCAACGCAACAAGGCTCAGTCATTCTACTAAAACAAGTGCAACCCTCATGTCATGGCTCATCTTGCCCTGTAAAAAAAATATGTTGCAGCTTGTAAAAATGAAGGAATGGTATCAATATTCTAGGTCTTGTCTAGTAAAATCTGCCTCGACCATTTCTACAAAATCTGACTACCTGTAATATGTCAACTGGTCTTGTGAATATAATTTCTGCGCTAACCCTTGATCCAAAATCTGTAATCAGCCTGCTCGAGCAATCCGTCGCCAGCAACACTTACCAGTAGCAGCCCAGAGCATGGCGTACTCTAGTAAGTAAACAAAGTGGGCACGCATCTCCATCCCAGTGGCACTTCACATTATCTTGCTGCTGACATAGTCTCCTTTCTTTCATCTCCAACTTCGAATGTTGTTTTCGTCTCCTCAGGTAAGTCGCAAGTAGTCTTATCATAATCATCATCGTCGTCCCCAACAAAAACAGTCAAAGCTACAACATCATTCATCCGTGAACAAGATGATACAAAAGTCGATTAATAATAATACTGCCAACATCATCAACACCCCAGCATCGAGCATCACTACTGACACAATACACATTATCTTTGTGCTGAGCTTAAAAAAGTGTAATGAACTTTTGTCACCCTTTGCAGAGCTTTACCTCCACCAACACTTGCTATACTACTTCTTTGCCAGAGCTATCAGCAACGAGTGTTATATTACTTATCGCTTTGAAAACGATGTCTACTTGCGACTCTGACAGCTATTACTACGTACCCCCACCAACAAACTCCACCGCCGCCATAGTAAAATCTCTTTTGCTATTATTACATATCATGATCATCATCACCATCTTTACAACCAAACTTGTGCACTTTTTTGTCTTATCATGTGCGTTCATTTTTCTTCAAGATTCATATTCAGTCGACCATAATATAGTCGTTATTTGACTTACCTACCTCCAATGAGACAATAGGTATATTATAATGTGCAAATAGATGTAATCCTTACGAAGGAGAATGAATGTGATCAGATTACAATGACTCCTGACTGTGTTAGTAGTGTAAATAGGTACTATAAAAAATGTTATTTTGTAACGTCTTTCACTGGGCATGGTACTATTACTCCCATTTTCCACCTTAATATCTGTTTTTTTTTTATTCAAACAGAACGCCAAAGGAATAGGGTATTCATTTTTCTCTTAGTCGAAATCTTTTTAATGTGTGCCTGTGAGAGAAAACCAGACATCTTGACGAACCACAATGTAGCATAGTGGGATAAACAAATTAGTAAAAAAATTGCTGACAGGATACTCTTATTGGTGAGTTTTGAGGCGTTTCTTCGGCATTGCTATTCGTACAAGGCATATAGCTTGAGTAGTTTCCTCGCAGGGAAATTTCTTACAGTCAGTTTGTCGAAATCATGTCTTCATATTAAAAAAGTGTGTCTTCATATGATCAGAATTTTAATACTATTACAATACTATTATAAAACTACATTCCAGGAGATAGCACTGATCTACTTTGCTCAAGTAATTACTTTGCTCATTTTATCTTCCATTCGTTGGGGCTGAAATTTAATGACTGATAAAAAATATGGGTTATCTCCAAATGTTATTTTGGAGGGGAAAAGTGGGGAGCAGACTTCACTAGAAATAGTTTGCTTCACATAATCAGTTAATGTGGATGGATATAATATAATAGACAATTTTCTTTCTGTATTTAGTACCTAAATTTTCTCATGCTTTCCTCCACTCCTCCTTGCTACGCAATTTCTTGTTTTAGTCTTGATATTGATGATGAGTTTGACGTGATGGAATTTAAGACGTAGCAAAATCGTTTGGCAAACTAATAAATTAAATGGAGTCAAGGATTCAGTGAGTATTTTTTATAAAGTATCATGTTTCATGAGTATCTTATATGATTTGTAATTCAATCAGAATCTAATTGCTTATGAATATTACTAAAAAAAGGTTTCTGAATTAATGATAGCTATCTCCATTAGCTACATATGCCAGTCCCGACTGCAGGTATTGCAGTTACGTATTTGCCTTATATTTTATCTTCCTTTGTAGTCTTTTGAGTCTTTTTCCGACTGAAATAGATACTTGTTACTCAGAATTTGGATTTTATTCTTAGGAATCCAAGGGATTATGCGTTCCGTTCATTGGAAGAAAGGTGATTCAAGGTTTTGAGTTTTTCTCCAGAGCAACTGTACTCTAAGTACACTAACTGTTATTTATATAGCTCACAAAGATGCTTGTAGACTTATGCTATAATGCAGTGAACATAATGCTTTCACATCATAAACCCACATTTAATAGGCAGAATAGGTTGCTGTTTAGGATGCGATCATATAAAACGCAGATGAGAATCACGAAGAGTAAACAAACCGAATATACGACAGATTAATGAAACAATGCTACGGTTGTAAAATCGATAGTAGAAAACAGAATTTGAAAATTCGCACCCGTTGAAGAGATAAGTATCAATTCGCTGTTCTATGCTTGAACATGTAATTTTCTCAGTAATGTGAAACGGTGAGCATGGAGAGTTGCAAATTAAACCTCCGGGGAGGTAGTGATTGTCACCCATTTTCTAATTTACCATACGTAATAAATCCGCGGTAGTTATCGTGCTTACGGGAAGTCAGACGGACAAACAACTGACGACCATGATCAGCAAAGCTTCAGAATAGTGAGTGAATATTTTTAGAATTTGAACTGTTCTGCAGTCATTGGAGCCTTGGTGCAACATAACAATAAAAGGTTACACTGAATAATAGGTATGAGTTGTGTAATAAAAGGCCACCTAAATAAAGGCTTTTTACTGGTTTACAGTTATGCTATGATGAGTCATAAGTAGATGCATTCATACTCAAAAAACGAAATGGGAGTTTGTAAACTCCACTATGGAAAATGTAGGACCATTATTCAACCACCTTTTTTATGAAAAGGATCGGAAATGGTATAAGTAAAAGAAAAACTAATATATTAGATCTTGGGACAAATCCTTAAAAAACAGGAAAAAAGGCCAATGACCGAGCAGTGGGATTTATTGAGGCTTCTTCTCCATTTTGTTATTGTTGATGATGTGGATCCTTAAAGGTGGTTTGTAAGGAATCCAACACTATTCATTAAAATGTTATGGTCTACTTCTTTAGTCAGTCACTACGGCATTGTTATGATTAAACTATGTTTCATTATGAGACTAAGTTAGCTGCTTGTCCGTCTCTCTGTGAGCGGGATAACTATTTGGACCCTCTTCGAATTTCCAAAATTTTGTTTTCGGTCATGGGTGAAACCAATTCGAAGATGGACTACATATGATCATCCCCTTATCCATTTTCCATGCTGTGATTATGCAATTCTCCAGAAAATATCTTCTCATCCTTTCACAAATACTGAGAAAATTAAATTTTTAAGCATTTAAGTAAAACAGTGTATTGCTACTTATCTCTCCAACGGTTGCTAATTTTCGAATTATTTTCTTCGATCGATAACACAATCCCCTATCATAACCCTTGTAACATAGCTTCATTAATCTGTCGATTGTTCAGTTTATACTAAGTAATGGCCTTATTATATGCAGCAATGGTTAAAGTCCAAAAGGTTTTGTTGGAAATCCTACAATGGCGCTCCATGATTAGGTACCCGGATGTTTCGTCCATCTTTCTCTCACAATTATCGACGTTATGGTTTCAGGATACCCTTGCTTTCAATTTGATATCGGATAATATTTCAACTCAAGTCATATTCATATCATATTATCATACCGCTATGTTTTTGAATGCTAATCCAATCGTTTATTTTTCCAATTTAAATAGGTGTCCTACTTTCCTCGTCTTAGACTGACTGAAGGCTTACAACCCTCTCTATGACTGGCGACATACCTACTAAACTAATTCTATTCATATTTCCATGACAGTAACATGTCGACTGTTAGAACTGCTGTAGTGAATAGTTATGCTTATTTCTAATAATGGACAATCATGGAGATAGGGAGTCTCAGTCTAAGCGTCGTCAGCGGGATGAGTAATAATGGTAGTACAAAGGTCTCTACCCAAAAGGTTGGATGACCCAAATTCTACTCTTCAAGATTACTTTTGTAGGATGCCAGAGAAAAGGCGTCCTCGAGGCATTTGAAGCCTTAGTGGCTGGACTGTTAAGGATGACTTGCTTTTTGTTCAGGGCAGATGTTGATATTGTCCATGTATCAACAACTAGTTTCTATTCAATTCCTGATATTTCCTCTTCCTACTATTATAGAGCAGAGTTGAAGGAAAGTCCATGAGAGTTCATGCTCTGACCTAAATTCCCTCCAACCACACATCAACAAGGAAGAAGCAACTGTTCCGTACGAAATAAAAATAAAATTTTCTTCGTAACTCTACATTTGGTCGTTCCTCTTATCGCTGAAACCAACAAAAATAAGTAGATTTGTTTTCCATTTTCGGATAAATAGGAACTTTTTTTCGTCAGATCTTAAACTTGAAGTTGAAATCGCAAGATCAGGAGACGAAAACTAGTGGGTCTCAGACTGTTTTATTTTAGCTTTCCATAACCCCTTTCAATTTACTCTATTGATTTATTTTCATACTTTCCGGAGGCAACTGATAAATAAAAGGGATACGAATATACAAGAGGAATGAACCCCCATTATGTTGTCAACCAGAGGAAGAGGTTTTTTAATAATTAGCACTCGTAAAGCAACACCTTTTTATTCTGGAGAATTATATACTTACGTGTATCTCGCATCTCCAGTCAAATCATGAGTTTTCTCCGTTTTCATGCTTCAAATCCTTCAATAAAAAAGAAGGAACAAATTGTGACTTTTTTTTAGTGCAAAGTGAAAAATGGAGGGATAACTCCTTTTCTCTATACAGATGAAATAGATACCTAATACGGAAAGTTACACGAAACCTCTTTTTAATGGGTTATTATTATAGACAATGGGCATGATAACTCGTCACACATTCCTCCTTTATTATTGTTTAGGGATAAAAGGTTTGGGATAAATTGAACCCTTTTTTTTACTATCCATCATTAGAAAATATATGTAGAGAAAAAAGGGACTTGCTGGGCGCAAATTTATGGAGAACAAATGGGAGAGTTACAGAAAAAAGAGTTAGATAACCTGTCTGGCAAAAGAGATCAAAGAACCCTTCCCTTGTTTCTGACTCAAGTTCAAGGTCATCCTCGATAGCATTCTTTCAAAAAGTAAGGCACAATACTAGGGTAGGAAACAAAGCAAGGATGAGTAAGCCAATCGAAATCTTCATAGAACTTACGATGATTTCATACCTTTTTTTAGAAAAGCATCTTTACTTCCTAACCATTGTTGAGCAGAGTGGAGTACAGGGCAGAACTTTTAAACTAGCATCAGATCCACTTCCAACCCAATTCCATTTTCACCACAAGAAGAAGAAACTGTAAGATTTTTAACCAGGGATATGGCGACGGTTGGATGCTCAATTGAACTAAAAAATTAATCAGATGCAATTATTCAGTATTTAGGCTACACTGCACAAGAAAAGCATATCGTTCTCTTTGTCTCATCACTACAGCAAACTCAGGTAATCGATTCGCTGTGCTAATAAGCTGTACTTTTTGTTTTAGGTACAAGGCTCATTGAACACTTATTCTATTTACAAATGGATTTCTGCGTAAGCGATTGTCACCCGGTGGAAACCTTATTAATTACACACTTATTACGTAAGATGTATATTTAATAAATCTCTGGTAAAATTGAGAGGAACGCAGCTGTGCTGCGTCCTCTCAATTTCCATATATGTGTCAGCTTATT
>JAQGAH010000678.1:0-28563 GCA_034696885.1 Lepidocyrtus paradoxus | reverse complement strand
ATAAGCTGACACATATATGGAAATTGAGAGGCCGCAGCGCAGCTGCGTTCCTCTCAATTTTACCAGAGATTTATTATAAATACATTTAGTGATTACACGGTGTAAATATGATTACCATCTGTTAACTTTTCCTTTAGGGGGAGAATGACATAAATGAAAAGCTTGCAAAAAGTATAAACGAGAGAGGAAAGATCCATTTAGTTCCGACAGTTCTCAAAGGGGTTTATGTACTTCGGTTCGTTATCTGTTCAAGATATTCCACTTCCGAGGATGTAAAGTTTGCATGGTCCGAGATTCAAGAAGTAGCTGCAAAGTTGTTATAGTTCAATAATTGTAGTAACATAATGTGAACTACCTATTGTTTCTTATCTAACTTTACTATAATAATTTAAAGAAGCACATTAAAAGGGAAAAACATGTTACATACGCAAAGTTTCGTTTTGTTTTAATATAAAGTCTCACGTTACCCCTCATCACAAATTGTCTTTGCACACTTACCGGTTATATAATGTTTCTAAAGATATTTATACTTTTGCTTATTTGTTACCACAGACCGCAACAGTCGCCGAGTCTGATGGCAGTGACACTAATTTTGATTTGGCAAACCACAAAAATGTATAATTTGTAATTATGTGGGCGTTTTCGTCTGACTCGCATATTCACAAAAAAATGTCGGTAAAAGGCATTGACGTTGACGTTGTATTGTATAAATCCATATATCATACCAATTCATATAAAAACACATATTTGGGTCATATTAGTCATCCGGAGAAGTTGGTCAGTTTTACTAATACAATATTCACAACTGTCTTTCATCCAATCCCATCATCCGATCTTACTCGGTCACAAGAAGACACGTCGATTGATAATTTGTAAAGACAAGGCAGCTTGCATTCACCAGATCAAAAGTAACAGCTAAGCAAATGTTCGAAGTACAAAGATAAAGATGCAAAATTATATGTCTTCATCAGGATGATTATTATTTTTATTAAGAAAGCAGATATATACTTCATCAATCCAAGCCTTACATCTCAATTATAAATCAGTCATGGTCATCAAATGAAATTCTCAAATCAGCTCCAGAGAAACCTACCGTCCCGTTTTGACCTTTAAATCCTTTATGTGATGACGCGTTGTCATTTTATTGAACCAGTCTCATTCATTCATGAAAAAAATACAAGGTTTCATTTTGTGCATTGCTTTCAATTCACGATGCGGAATCGTCTGAAATGTCAAGTTTCTTTTGTATATTCAAGTGATCTGAATGGATCTGCAAGTGGGTTAACGATCATACGTGTGCCGATTTAAAATGATCCCACGGTCAGACTTGGACATTCAATCTTAAATTGATAAATTCGTGAATTGGTTCTAGTATTCTATCCAAGTAGTTGACTTTAATGCAATTGGGATGGTTCATCATTGCATTGTATTGGTATAATCAAGGTTGAATTGGATTAGATAATGAAGGATAAATCAGAAAAGCATATATACATAAGAGAAAAGTAGTCGTAGAGTTGTAGGCAAGTAAACATAATACAGTTTTACTTTCCATGAACCAATTTTTTCACACACAAACGATACTGTTCTTACTTTCTTCTCACACACTCGACTCGGCTTTCAACGGTAAGTATCAACTTGTAACTAGATGAACTGGAAGGATGCTGGAGACTCAAGCGAAGTTCTCTGGAGTGAATGATGAAGGCAAGCAGAGATTTCCCAATAGATTGATTGCCAGTGCTGCATGAAACGCTTGGGCGTGAGCATGCTATTTTTATAGGCTCAGAGTCTTTGACCTTATTACATTTATTTGTGGTTATTGGTTAATTAATTCGCAATTTGAAGTTACGTGTTGATATTATAACGTCTTTATTGAGTTAAGGTGGCTGCCTAACCATTTTACCATTAACCACTTCCACTTTGAGTACACGGAAGAGGGAAAGTTCATAGTCGATTTGGGGCACCGTGCGACACGTGCATCAGAAACTGGTGAGAATCATATTCTTAATAATACCAAGCAGTTCTAATGTTTAATTGTGCTATTAAAAGCGAGTAGGTCATTAGTTTAATATCAATTGGGACAACAACTTGTTATAAAAGACGCAATACATTTTAGCAGAAAATGTTTGTATTTCTACTATGGAACTATTATCATTATTTCAGTGAACTCATAAGAACAGGACAATATTTGTCTTATAAATCGGACTAGATTTAATTACAATTCAATCTCTGTTCTATCACCTACCAATAACAATCCATCACACTACCAGCCTAACTTTCCTACCTCTTGTTGAACTTTCTCTCAAGTTTCCGAACTGGACTTTCTCCACCAAAGAGAATATCTACAAGGTATAGTTAATAATCCCGGGTACGTGACTGAATCTGGGTTTTCTTCTAAAGCCATAAGCTTGCGTTCCCATGAGTTGGAAAGAAAGCGTAACAAGTGCTTGGTTGTAACAGTCAAGTTATTCTCCAGAAATGTTATAGCTTTCACGAAAGCAAAAAGAAAAGGGGAAAGTACCTAAACCGAGAAATCTTGCTCACGTCCACGTAAAAAATTATTTCTCCATCCTATCATGTCAACAGAGAAAAGGCACTCCAAGGAATAAATGCCCTCTTTCTTTCTCTGGAAAGAGGCTTTCTCCATGAATCTTTTCAGAAGTGTTACAAAAGGGGAAAATGAAAGTAGATTGAATATAATTATATATTGGCACGTTATATTGATACGTATCTGATATATAGGCACCTAACCTAATACACCCTGCTCATTTTTTCGGTTGTCGGATGGAAGGTAGAAAACTTGCAATTGTGGATGGAAAGTGCTCTCCCAGACAATAAAAAATCTAATGCATTAAAGATCAGGAAGGCTCTTGTTGAAGAGCTGGCACAAGAACTTTTCATCGCATTATGTATCATCCATGGTGAAAGTCACAACTCCAAGAAGGTCCATTACATTTGTAGATTGCTTTCTAAAGTTGCGAATCGCAACTTGCGATGCTCATATACGTGGTATCTACTTCTCTCATCGGCTCGGAATAAAGGTCGGTTTTATTGCTTCAAATGTGAGTAGATATTTGCTAGAAAGTAAAAAAAAAGATCAACAGAATGCTGCTATATTGTTAATAAAAACGTACAAATCAGATCCACTCCAGATCCAGACTATAGAATTCGTACATTAAGCAAGTTCAGCTAGCAATAATATACGAACGCTATCATTTGGAATTCGGAAAAGTAACAAGTAGAAAGACTTTCACCATCGTTGAGTTACGTATAAAGCTGGTGTTAGGGTTCGTTGCTTGCAAATTACAAGGGTTTTTGGGAGTGTTCCTAGTTTCCGGTATAGTGGGGCATTGTGAGACCTTTAAAATAATGAACGATTTTGGACTAGAAAATTAAACTAAATGGAAGGCTTAATAATTTAACAGTAAATAATTTTAGATTTTTTATTTAATTTCAGCTGCAGTGATGGATTCTGCCGAATTTCAGGAGTTTGGGAAGGCGATGCTGGAGTACATAACCAATTACTTGGATAACATACGAGAGAGGTATTTGGCTTTCAAAAATGTGAGTTGATTGGAAGGTTAATTAAGAACAAGTAGATTCTATCAGTGTGACTTTTATTTGCAGACGAGTTTTGCCAACTGTGGAGCCTGGCTACTTACGGGATCTCATTCCGACTGAAGCTCCTGAGCAGGGAGAAAACTGGCAAGAGATCATGAAGGACATTGAGCGCGTCATTATGCCTGGTGTTACTCACTGGCACTCACCCCGCTTTCATGCATACTATCCAACTGCAAACTCATATCCGGCAATCGTTGCGGACATGTTGAGTGGTGCGATTGCTTGCATTGGCTTCACCTGGATATCCAGCCCTGCCTGCACGGAGCTGGAAGTTGTCACTCTGGATTGGCTCGGTAAAGCTTTGGATTTACCAGAGCAGTTTTTGAGTGGGCCAACAAATGGAAAAGGCGGTGGTGTGATTCAGGTAGATAATAATCTAATTAATTAAAAGCAGGTTAATATGAATGAGCTTAAATGAGCTAATAACTCACTGCAATATTTTTGTTTTTAAAGGGCACAGCCAGCGAGACCACACTGGTAGCACTTTTGTCTGCAAGAGCACGATTTGCAAAGAAGTTTACTTCCACATGTCGAAGTTTTGATGAGGATAACTTTATGGGGAAACTTGTTGCATACGCGTCAGGTGCAAAACCTTTACTTTTTTACTTTTTTCTACCTTGTTTAAATCAAAATCAACTTTGTGGGATTTTTCAAAGGTTGAAGTTAATGATTATTTTTAGATCAAGCCCATTCTTCAGTGGAAAGGGCTGGGATGCTTGGTGGGGTAAAAATGAGATTAATTCAGACGGATGACGATTTACGAATGCGAGGTGCGGAGCTACGGGCAGCCGTTCAAAGAGATAAGGCTGCAGGGTTGATCCCATTCTATGTATTGAATTACATTTGAATACTTTTGAAAAATAATTTTGTATTTGCATGAAAAGTAGTTTATAAAACTTTTTTAATTTGAGGAGTGCAACTGTATAATACGCACCAAAAATCTTTTTTCTAATTCAATCTACAGGTAGTTGCTACTTTGGGTACGACAAACTCGTGTGCATTCGATGCATTGGATGAAATCGGTGAAGTCTGTGAGCAGGAAGGCTTATGGCTTCACGTCGATGCTGCTTATGCAGGTGAGATAAAAGCAACGATGAAAATGTCAATTTATGAATCGAATGCAAATTCTATAATCCTTTGTCTGATTGCCACTTTCTCTTTATGTTATTTAGGGTCGGCTTTCATTTGCGAGGAATATCGTCACTTAATGGTTGGATTGGATAAGGCGGACTCATTTAACTTCAATCCTCACAAGTGGATGCTGGTTAATTTTGATTGTTCTGGTATGTTGCATCCGAGTTTATTCCGGTGATGACTTGATGAAAAACAGACATTTTTGCAAAGGATAATCTTTAACTTTTATAATTTATCTGTGCAATAGCAATGTGGGTAACTAATGCAAGCGATGTTGTGGATGCTTTCAATGTTGACCCATTCTACTTAAAACATGATAATCAAGGGAAGGCTCCAGATTATCGGGTATGCATTTTTCTCTAAAACTATAACGAATAATGTGAACAAAATCAAAGATGAATGATATGATGAATTTCTGTTAATAAAGCACTGGCAAATCCCTTTGGGGAGACGATTTCGTTCGCTGAAACTCTGGTTCGTTATGAGAATATACGGGATTCAGAAGATCAAGGAGCATATTCGATTTCAAATCAAGTTGGCACATGAGTTTGAGCAGATGCTTCGAAAGGATGACAGGTTCCAAATAGCCACACCTGTCATCATGGGTCTCGTCTGCTTCCGATTGAAGGTAATCTGCGAGTAAATGAGTTTTTCTGAGCAAGCCCTTCCAGTTTGTTAAATAACCAATAAATACATTTATGTTCTTTAGGGAAAGAGCAACGAGGAAAATGAAAACCTGTTAAAAAGTATTAACGAGCGAGGGAAAATTCACCTCGTTCCTTCCAAACTAAAGGGGACTTACATCCTGAGGCTCGCAATCTGCTCTCGATTTACTACTTTAGAGGATGTAAAACTTTCATGGAAAGAAATTCAGGACGCAGCCTCAGACTTGGCTTCTACTTCTTAAAGATTGCAGGAGAATATCGTGTTACGCAACGCAAACCATAAATAAGCTTACCTAACTTTATGATAGTTACATACTCAAACATAACATAAATGGACCAATTCGTAGTAATTACTAGATGCAATGAAGGGACCAATGACCGACATTGAAATGGAGGGACCAATAGTTTCATTTTAACTCCTACTCAGCTCTACGTCTACGACACTCGTATTAAAGCTACAAATTTCAGGGACCACAATTTAATTGTAGGATTTAAATTGGCGAAACGACGGCATGCATACATAGAATAGTAAAGTAATACAAGAGAGGGACCAAACACGTAACCATGATCTGATGAAACTTTAGGATCAAAAGTAGTAATGTTGTAGCGTAGTAGACTATGTAGTTGGCCGATATATGGTTGTTGATAATATTACATTAGTTAAAAGTAAAAAATTAAATTGAATGTAACTCAAAAGTCAAAAGTTATGTTATGACTATGACACTTGCCAAATGATATTTCGTAGGTAATTCAAAGTTAAATCATGAATGCCTATATGGTCTTTAGGTTCATATTCTATATGATCAGTCAAATATAATAATCAATTAATTTTAATTTAAAGATTACGTTTTGTTTAGAAAATTCTATGTCTTGAAACATGATGATTTTATTCGTCAGATTAAAAAGTAACTTTAGTTAAACTACCAATTAATGTTTTTGACTTACTTACATCTTAACATCTGTTATATACCTGCATTTCGTATAAACTGTAGTTGTTTTAAATAATATATATATTATTTCCTTGTACGCAGTACAAGCTTAAAAAGTAATCGTCATCGATTACTGATTATGTAGACATAAAAAACATTATGGTGTTGGTGTGAACATCAAATAAAATAGTATTGTAGTCAATTCCTTAGTTGTAAAGTTTAAAGAGAAATTATCCTTTCAACCATTGATTCATAAAAAATAAATGCCACATAATGAATTTACAACATGATCTCCATTATGTACGTATTAGTCCCGGACCTTGAACCATGTCTTATCATCCTACGTGAAAATTAGTGAAAAACAAATACGGTCAAGGCTAAACTGGTAGTACTACGCACCGGCACACTACCAAAAGGTACATGTATTAAAATTTTACCCATCTTGATCAGTTCTATACTAACAAAATAAAACCAACTGTAAACCTTTACTTAACAGTAAGCTACATTAACACAGACCATTAGATGCATGTAAATACACCAAAGGACCAATCTATAAGCAATCAAGTTTAGTTTTCATACTTCCCATTTCCCTGATAAAAGGTAGTCAAAATTTTTAGAACCATTCACTAATCTCGTTACTTACTTCCAACTCTAACGTACTGTGTTGAAATCCATCAATATAATTACTAATAACATATAACTTATTTCTTACACTTTACTAACTATCAACTATTGAATCTCACATAAATTATAATACAAATACGGAAATAAGGGAATTTCATTTCATAAACAAATCGAAACCTCAACCTGAAAGGACATACGAATACAATAATGAACCTTTAGTGTTCAGATTCATATAAATAGGAAGGTAGAATGAACTAAGCAATTAAAGATTCACTTTATCACTGAAATTGCTGTAACTTATTTAGTAACAACACTAGCTAATATTTACAAAACCTTTTCCTTGCTTAGGTGTCACTTTTCCACAATTTGATAGTTTTATCGTTTTCAAGGGCTGCTGAAGCGATGATATTTTCGGTGGGATGGCATGCTGTGCACAATACAACATCTAAACAAATAAAAAGCATTGTTTTTATTTGAATGACCAATTTTTCACAATTGTTGAATAAACAATACACACAATAATAGATATATCTATATTAATATACCTGTATGCCCGGATAATTTTTGTACAATTTCTTTCGTTTGCAAATTCCAAATATAAACCAGACAATCTTCAGATCCGGAAACGATCCACTAATAAATATGAAATAAACATTAAAACGTTAGCTGGAAACATTGAAACATATTTTCAAGGTACTCCAACAAACAAGAGTATAAATATAAACATCATGTACCTTTCCTCCAGTTACGGAAAAGTTTGCAAAAATACAATACTTTTCATTTTTGTGCCCAGTATAGGTTTTTAAGCATTTTCCTTTGGAATAGTCCCATAACTTCAAAGTGTTATCCAGCGTCGCAGCAAGAATATACTTTCCGTTAGGGGAAAACTTGACAAATGAAACGGGTGGATTATCATCATCAATTAACGTCTTCAGACACTGTCCTGATGCTGTATCCCATATGCGGCTAAATTTCAAATGGAAAGTAATCTTTAATATCTAAAATAACCGATACAACAACGTAGCAAAATCCTTCTTAATGTATCTTATTCATAATCATATTTTACCATAAGCCATCATAACTGGAAGACACAATGAGAGATCCATCCCGGTTGAAGTGAACGGCAGAAACAGGATCTGAGTGAGCAGGTAGAGTTTTGAGGCATTTGCCAGTGCGGACATCCCAAATCCTCACGCTTTCATCGAACTAAATATTAATTAATTAATTAACGTAAGTTCAGTATACATGAAGTAGCAGTTAAAATTGTCATTTTCTCATCTCATATATATGCAGAATTGATTTTGATATGAACACGCTTACCGATCCTGAGACAATTAGATTGGACTGAGGATTAAAATTGCAGCAGAAGACATAATTGCTGTGACCTTTGAGTGTCTTTATACATTTACCCTGTAATTATTAAAGAAAAATAGGCAGTTAAGTACACGTTAAAAATCGTTAACATTGTAAAATGTTGAATTTTAAAAGCATACAATGCGTAAGTAGCAAAAATAAACTTACCGAACTTAACTCCCAAACTTTTAACGTCTTGTCATCTGATGCTGACACAAGTAGTCTTGAGTCTGATGACCACGCAACATCCGATAAACCAAGCTTATGTCCTGAGATAGTCTTTTCGAATTTTCCGTCGTACGCTCCCCAGATCTTGATTAACTTATCTGCTGAGCTACTAGCTAACCACTCTCCATTAGGGCTGAATTTTACGGAAGAAACGGCCTTTGTGTGTCCAGCCAAGGTATACTTCAGGGTGTAATTTGGTTTCTACAGATCAAGTTTAAATTAACCATTCATTTAACTAGTAAAAAATTACAAAGCTTCCATAAAATATACGACCATCCACAGGTTTGTCTCTCAATTTTCAATTCAATTCAATCCAAATTTTCACTTACCAAAGACGAGGATGATGAAGCCTGCTTGGAGCCTCCTGAAGAGCTCTGCCCTAACGACCCAGATCCAAGGGGAGGTACAGGTTGGGGAGGTTGGAAGCTCTGGCCTGGAGGTGGTCCAAGTCCCATGCCATCCTCGGACATCATCTTGATTCTGCTTCTATAACCAACAACAATGTGACAACTTGGAACATTAAAACCCCACATTTAAAGTGAAACAGATCACCCACGCATAATTAAATTTAAATACCCAACCTACCTTGTTCTAAACCGTTGTCACAAAATACAAATTAATTATTGTCAAAGACAGTTTAAATTTTAAAGAACTTTTAATCTCAAACACGCTCTGTTTAAATCCCTCCAAACATCTACCACCTACACCAGACACTTCACAATCCACAGAAAACCGAACTAGCAATCCGCTAAAGACTCAACTAACCATTATAGTTAACTATAAATTATCATGTATTAATTTCCAATTATTTTTTTTCCGCAATAGGACTTTAACTATATTTCACTAATGCATAGCATGTATGTAAACTAACTTGACAGGTTTGCTTGGCCCTAATTTCCTTCACAATCAAGTCCTGTTTGTGTGCTAGCCAAAGCTGTATGATGACAACAACATAACACGGCACGGGTAAGCAATGAATGAAAAGGAGGCAGAAGAGGTACAGCTTTATTCCAACTCTTCTCCTTCACTCAACACAGAGGGTATAGCAAAATGAGAAGTTTCTTCAACTTGCCGATGATGATGATGCTGAAGAAGGGCTGTATGTCCCCAGCCTCCAGCCTCCGTGTCTCTAGCCTCCGAGCATCCGTGTCCCCAGCCTCCGTGTCTTCAGCCTCCAGCCTCCGTGTCCCTAGCCTCCGAGCCTCCGTGTCCTCAGCCTCCAGCCTCCAGAATCTCTTTTGAAGGTAACCTTTGGAGGTAATTTTCGGAGAGTATTTTGGAGACAACTTTTGGAGGGTGTTATTGGAGGAAACTTTTGGAGGGTATTTTTGGGTGCCACTTTTAGAGGGTGTTTTGGAGGCAACTTTTGGAGGGTGTTTTGGAGGGTATTATTGGTTGCCACTTATGGAGGGTGTTTTAGAGGGTATACTTGGAGGCCAGTTTCGGAGGGTGTTTTGGATGAAACTTTTGGAGTGTGTTTTGGAGGCAACTTTTGGAGGGTGTTTAGGAGGAAACTTTTGGAAGGTATTTTTAGAAGAAACTTTTAAAGGTATTTTTAGAGGAAACTTTGAAAGGTATTTTTAGGGGAAACTTTTGTAGGTAACGTTTGATGCAATCATATTTCGCTACAAACTGATCATCTGGTCATCACCGAAGTGATGACTTGTATCTAACATGTTGAAGCTGTCGCGGTATTATCCGGCGGACGCCTCTTTTACCGGACTTAGCCCTGAGCTAACGGATAATTTATGGTTTAAAGGAAAGGAATGAATTTATTTTAAATAAATATTTGAAGTAATTGTAGACTATTGTTTTTAGACGTAGCATAATTTTAAAGAAAATTTATATCTGAATGAGAATCGAATAAACAATGCCCAGTAAATAAAAGGATACTTTACATAAATGATGTTTGGGGCTTTACTTTTTAGAAATAATTAATTCCTTTTTCCCATTTATTGCCTTTATATAAGCTACCAAATTATTATAGGGTAGATATAAATTACTACTTGAGTGAATTCTTGGTTAATTTTTTTTACTACGAAATTTGTCAATTTACATATTTTCCCTAAATATGCATAATTGCCAATAGCTACACCATTTACCACTGAAGAATTTAATTATTTATAAGTTGAATACAATCAAATTCCCTTTATCGTTGCACCATAATCAAAGCAGGGCTGGTATGGCAGCCAGAAATGGGTGTTGGGTGGAAAAACAATGGATATATACTTCAGTAAGAAGTTTTCCCCAAGCTTTCTTTCATACACATCATTACATCAATATTCCTTATTATTAGTATTTGTATATTTTATTACATTAGTGGGGTGTGAATTGTTTTTAAAACAACTAATCACAATTTTATGATTCCTGCCTCCAATTATATCCTGCAAAATAAATTCGGAATGGGATGGTGAGATGATCTCACTTTTTCCGGAATATGATTCCTAATAATCAACAAAATTTCGAAATGGGGAGAGGATTAGAACTATGAAAATTCCTTTCCTAGATGTCCCTTTCATTTCTCTTAATTATCACTTTAATTAACTTTGACACAAACTTTTAAATGATTTAATATACCTTACCAATATACGGTTGCTTTGCAACACTTTGGGCGGTTGGTTCCTAGGGAACACTTGGTATGGTCCAAATTTGAAAGCCTGAGACCTTAACCTAAAACAGAGAAAGATTCGCTCTCAACAAGACAAAATTCACAACTGGCAGACAATTGACTTTTGCCAGGTATAATGATGAGAGAATGGAATTTGGAGTGAACAAGAAGTTCGTTTACCTTAAAAATGCATTTCTTTCCGTATCCCTTTCTATATACTCTAATCTTAAAATTAATTTTTTCTTTTATTTACTGTAGATGAGATATACCTTGTATTTTAAATGACAGTTTGGCTCAAAACTAATGGAAAAGTGACAGAAACACATGTCACCCATCATTACTATTAAACCATTTATTTAAATTACCTTGACAATTCTTCTTGAAAAATTGAGAGAAAAATATTTTGTTCTTTACTAAGTCCTTTCTTTGCTATGTAGTTTGGTACTTTTCCTAAATCTGACCGGTCATGGTACAAGCTGTTGAAGGTAATCTCAAGCCTGTTGGACTCAAGGAAATTTAAGTTGCCCTGAATTGATGACCTATTTTGCGCAGTTTTAGCTGCAACCAAAACCACTTCTGAGAGCCCAATGTCTGTCTCAGAGCTGCTTATCTCCTTTGCAATTTCTTCTCTTTAGAATTTGTTACTACAATCCCAGTTTTGTCAAACTCAAACGGAATAGGTGCTTGCATATTTGTATATTGACAACTTGAAACAAAAATTTATGTTTTCAGCGACCAAGAAATCAGTACCTAATATTACAAGTCAAAGGCAACCTGGTACTAAAACAAACTTTTGTCGCTTATGGCCGACCTGGTACTTTACAGCTAAAGTAACTAAATCATGAGACTGGGTAACGCCGTCTACCATTCGAATTTTTGATTTGCATGCACGAGTCTTTATACCCTTGTCTTTTATAATTTTTATCATTTCTTCCCCTAATATACTAATATAGGAACCATTGTCTAAAAGAGCATGCACGTTTTGCTCTAAAATTTGACCATTTAGTTTAGTACTGAAGCAAAATCACTCAGAGATATGGAGAAATGAGAAAATGGCAGCCAAGCCTAGCTGCCCAGTTGACATATCTTATCTTCCTTTTCCTCAATTTTGCCATATTTGTACAGGTAAAACAAATAAACGAGTCCCTCGAGTTTTACTTTTTCTCTGCGCTATGCCTGCACTTAATCTCCAATAATGTGCTTTTCCATGCCTTTGGTCCACTTCTTTTTACATGTCTCATCATCACGCTCTACGCATCTTTCATCCTTGTCAAATTCTAAATGGTCATGTGGATGGGAATTTATACAATAATAGGTACCGTCTGGCATATAAAATAGCAAGACTGCTTTGAAAAAGAAGAAGAGCATGATAGGTATAAACAGTATACTGCTACCTTCTGCACGCTTGTGACTTAGGCATCCAACAATGGTGCTTAAAAATTGAACAAAAATTTATGTAGGACTTCACCAGTTTGAAGCACTACAAGGGGTTTAAATTATTTAGATAGAATTCGACTCGGCGGACGTACTTTCCACTTTTGTGGAAGACCCTGTAAAGGGGCGTCAATCTTTTTATTCCGATATCCCATTTTGATGTACCAGCATCACTTGGGAGGGATATCCAGACCTGGTTAGGGTTCAGGAGGTTTCTCCTTTGCAGTATCCTTCCGGTAGGTTTCGGAATACATACTGTTTACCTGCTTAGTCAAGTTAGCAGGTAAATAAGTATTTGCGGCCACTTTACGAATCCGTCATTGGAGAAACCTCCAGCTTGTCGTTCACTATGAATGGCTGATTGGCTGGGTCTAGGATAAGAAGTTGATAATTAACGCAAATTTCTTTTAGAATGCTTGGTTTATAAACAAAAAAGTTATTAACCTATAAAAACACGCAAGACAGGACAACGTATAAATGAGAGGGAGCATAGATATTTCCATCGGAAGTTTAAAGAACGTATGTGGATACTCAAATATCCTAACAACATGAACGTGAATCCAGGAATGATAATCAACCCAATTTGGGAAATCACTGTGTTACAATTAATGGAAGACAAATAATTTTATAATTAATTCCAATTTAAAACCAAAATTGTAATTCAACACGTCGGATTGCTTTTTTCCTTTATGTCATAAGCATTTCTCCTGATGAAGAGTGCAGTTAGTACTCGAAAGCTTGAGTGAAATAAAGTTATTATTTTTGTTAATCATGTGTTCCGAAGCAAACATAAATAATTATAACGTATAAATGGTTTTGTTTTTAACAGACAAATTAGCAAGACGCAATGTCTCCCGCTTCTACTGATTCTAAGCGGTTTCTGAAAATAACCGTGCCATTGTTTTACGAAATATCTTACATATATATCGAAATATTTACTTTATTTTTTTATCACATTCCATCACCAAATTCCGCGTCAAAGGGCTTAATCGTTTGTAAATCCCAGCAGGACTTTCTGCCACCCGTTGATTCGGGAATAGCCCCAGAGATGATAATAAACCCTGCGGAGGGCGGTGGAGTCCGTTTGACTGGGCATCTCTTAGGGGGAGGTGACGGATAATACGAAGACTATCACTAACGATGCAGGGGAATGCGCCCCTGTCGATGCCCTTTAGCCTCCAAAGGTATCCGAATGTTTACTATTAAACACAAAACCATGATGCTCTGGGAAAAGCCACTGCCGCCACTCTTTCCTCCCCGGGGTGTTTGAAAATTTACGAGGAGAAAAATAAACAATGGGCATTAACTCTATACGAGTGAAGAAACTGGGCCCCGATCCCCGATAAAGACATGTCACCGCTGGAAACTTTAAGTTTGGAGCAGCGAAGTTGTGTAGATGCACTGGTGAAATATCACACTAAGAAGACCGAAGATGATTGAAAAGACAAAATGAAGGTATTCAGAGACGAAAATCAATCTGAGATAGCAGTACTTCACCGCAAAGCCCCAGAAGATTTTCAGAGACATACCCAAAGGCTACAACAACAACAAGTTCAAGTTGATAAAGATCCGGGATTCCTACAGAACGCAAGACAGTGCAGAGAGTAGTTTAGGGATTGAGCAGCACATCATGCTGACACTGAGCAAAAACACTCAATTTTAAAGCAGAAGAACATTCAGGAAGCACAAAATTTAGCACGAGCTCTTCAAACAGTAGCAAAACTGAGAACACAGAATTTTTTAAAAACCTGCAGGCTAACTAACCAGCAAAAAGAAATAAATGCATTGGCATCCCAGTTAGAGGAAGCTAGAAGAAGCTCAGCTGTTGAAGTGGAGCCAATTGCTGGACCATCAAGACGAACAGCCCAGTTAAAATCCCAGTTGAAGAAAACCGTAACACATGCAGCTCTTTAAGTCGAGCCAATTGATGGCCCTTACAGACAATTTGCCCAGTTGCATGAAGTAGAGTGCAAGGAAATGGACACCTCCAAACTTGTAAAAGAACCAGTGAACATCTTTTTAAGAGACAACGATCAACCTATCGTGATTCCGGCAGGTCCAATGCCACTGGTATTGTCTGAAAGAGTAGACAGGGAAAGGTTTTGCTCAGGAATATGTCGACAGAGGGCGAGAAGTGGTACCAAAAGGCAACTACGCGAGAATGAATGTAAAGGCACTCCACTAGATTTTTGTATTGTCGAGGTTGCTATTATTATAGTGTGCCCTATGCGCAACTTTTTGACTACATGCAGCCAAACAGGAAGACCGAGAAGATTAGGAAGAAAAAGGAGAAGAAAAGATCGAAACAGCAGTCCGACAAATGATGGCCTCCAATGAAAGCAGCAACGCCTTAACATCATTTAAACAGAATAATCATAGATATCCATAGAACCAATCAACAGCACGGGTTGTAGCAACATCATCTAATTTAACGTCACAATTTGCGACAGCAGGAGATGGCTCTACAACAGTCCAACAGGGGTGGTAACAACAGTTTCCGTTTAAACGGCCAACATTCCTCCCGCTGCGAAGTCTATGTAAGAGTACGTGGAAGAGCCTGGAAGCTGATAAAACCTGTATGATGACGACATAGATGGAGGGGGAAGCTCCTAGGAAACGTTTTTAATCAAATTTTATTACTGTCACTACATTGTAATATATTACAATGTAGTTACAGTAATAAAATTTGTACATTTCAACCTAATTTTTAACATTGAAAGTTTCTTTGACACATTTCAGACAACAACATTGTTGTGTATTAACTCTATAATGACTAATGGAACGAGTGAGGAGTCATATTTTAATTAGTTTTATTTATTAACTAAATGATCAGTAAGTATTTACAATGGTGCTTGATACATGCACGACAACCAGCTCTTGACTCTTGGACAGACAGACACAGAATGGACCTCAATAAGACGGGACAGACATAGTAGGAGACGACGCTGGGACGTGCTTGACTAAACTCTATGACTATAATGACATGCAGTATAATAATATATAGACAAAGACTGGGATACTGAAAACATTGTCAGCGTCATTACTTCTCAACTTCTGGACTAACTCGACTTAATTTACAAGCACTACAAGCTACAATCGTCTAATTTCTTGCCTGCCTTATTACACAACCAATAAACCGGTAATAAATAATGTTATGATATACCATTAACAACTAAGTAGCAGGTGACCTACTACGTACGGAGCTGATTGGTTAGTTTTTCGGGTGCCAAGCAAGGTAATCAGGTAGTCGAATGCCGTAGTATACTGTATAATGTAGTAGACATTAAGGAAGACAGTCGTTATGGAAGTTAACGTCCAACTTCAACTACTGGACTACCAGACTACCTGACAACGTAGTGTATGAATAACCCCTAAAAGAAATTATCTTACATATATACTGACTGAAAGAGAATCGGAAAATAGTATAATGAGAAAGAAGAAAGAAGAGATGAGAATATATGTTTGGTCTTTGACGCACGAAACCTCAGGGACGTGCCCTACCCATCTAATATCTATGGACATGGCGTTTATTCTCGTCCCTGGACCTCTTCCCATGTCAGATACAGAGAGATCTAACAGACAAAGGTAAAACAATTGTTTTGTTTGAATAGAATCATGCATGTTCAAAAAAACCATAATTTGAGTAAGCACTTACCATATTCGTAAGAGCATTTTAGCACATTAGCGTTTATTTATTTACTAACACAATTACTTTTTATTACAAAGAGTTCTTATCTTTTAAATCATTACTAACTGCGATATATTTATTTCTCAAACTATTAATTGTGTATTGCGAGTAGACAATGTGACCTACACTGAACATATTCCAACCAACCCGCAGTCACAGTTTAATAGACATGCATTAACGTTATAATCTGGTGGATTAGGTGCAGGCTTCATAGTGGTATTAGGAGGGTCTTGAGCATAAACTGCTTGAGGGTAAAATTCATAAAAATTAGGATCAACTTTTTAATTCCTACAAATAAAATTGTGTTTTTTAAATAAATCATCAAATTATTTGTTAAGTGGAATAAATAATCAATCTATTACTTTCTATTATAACTACCTGGATTAATTGCCTGAAGTCTACGCAAATTTTTCCTGGCGATATCTAACTCCTCCTGCGATCAGAACAATTTAATATTGGTAAATTCTTTCGTTTTAAAACTTTTTTTACGGACTAATTAAGGAATTCAATTAAATTAGAGATATATGTATACACATACTAACCTCTCGCCTTCTTGCTCCGGCTTCGTTGTAATAAATTGAGGTCACCAAAATACCAACCGTTGCAGCTGCTGTGGTTACCGCTAAAATCGATTTTAAAAATCCGTTTGATTATGTACGAAGCTAAAATAGCTTGAAAATTCCGTAGTCACTCTCACCGGGCAAAGCGCAATTACGGGGCAACGGAATAACCAGATCAAAATCAGACTTTTTTGTCTAGACTAACCATGACCCATATATATTAATGCTAAGGTAATGTATGCTAAGAATAAAAAGCAAACAAGTGCAAAGATACCAACAAAAATCACCCTGCCCTACAGTTTACTTCATTGCACTGTGCGTGAATTTCCTAGTTTAGTACTTTAGCAGCCGCAGGTGACTACGGAATTTTAAAATAGCTATAGCGTATTTTTTAAAATCAAGAAAAAGCTCCAACTATATAGACTAACAGACCAACAGACAGACAAGAACGGATCCGAGTGTTTTTAATTCTACAAAGCATAGCAGTATGTTTTGAAAACTTGTATAATTATAATAATCTTTGTTCTGTCTATTTGTTTGTACTGCAAAGTTAGTTTTCTAGAACATCACATATTTAAAAAATAAAACATGTATTTTGTTACACGTATTTGTTGTAAAAAAACATTAAAACGTTAAAAAACTTACAAGCAACCACTGTTTTTTTTCATTTTAGGATTAACAGCACCTCCTGTGTTGAAATTGCAAAATATGATTAACACCACAGCAACAAGCAACCTCACAAACCAAAACAATTGGCACAGGTTTATTATAAACAATTAATTGATAACCGTTTTTCTCACCCGACTAATAAACAACCGGACCACCCAAAAAATATCACAATTATTAACTTGCGACCGTTAGGTGAAACGCAAGTTACTAAGATCGTCTGGGCAGTCTGTCCGTCTGTCCGTCTGTCTGTCTGTCCGTCTGTCTGTCAACACGATAGCGTCTACAGTTTTGAATTTTTTTGTTGTTTCTCTCTGTCAGCATTAGTGTTCACCAAAATCACAAATCGAGTTCGTTAACCAACAAAATTGATTAACACCAACACCAGAAAAAAGCCCGAAAGTGCAAAAATTGTATGTAATTTTTTTGATGAAATATGGAATCACCGCTCCAGGGTATAATACTCCGCCGGCTTCGCCACAGAAGCTTATCGAGTTTATCAGTTGTATTTTGTCAGTCCTTTTGGAAAGAACCTTCGCTTTGGTGGCTGTGGCCTAAAAGCAATACTCATGGTAGTTACGCTACATGGAAATGACGATTATGAGTTGAGCTTGCTCCTCATTTGAGATATTTCTGTGGAAATACTTTTCAGTTGAGAATACTCCTGGGGAATGTTCCCGGAAATATTTGTAAATATATGTTACCATCAATTGCATGGATTCCCGTGTCTACGGACGCCCCAAGATAAGATCTTGCGACCACGGCAAGCACCCTTGAAAGGAAAAGTATTTGATCGTTTCACACGTAAATGCTATCTTTTTGGTTTTAATTCATTTTACATATTATTGCAATGGCATATTGCTGCTTTGCAGGCTTCATATTTTTACAACTGTGATCATTACATATCAATCGCACATTGCTGCATGACTTACAGTCATATGGTTAAAGAACCTTTACATTTGTAGTGCATGAATAATTTCCATATTCATCCGCACTCTACAGCCTCCAGTCAGACAAACCGGCCTACAGCCTAAACCGCCTACCAGCCTACTAAATAATTTTAAAACTTACCGACTTCATGAAACAACCTTCGCTAACGCCAGCCAACTCTAAATTAAATTTAAACTGACTTCATTTACACACATCCAGCTTCAACATTAGCCAACTGAACTGACTACTGGACGTACTAGTTTACCAGTCTTCACCTGCCAAAAGTTTCCTCCAAAACACCCTCCAAAAGTTTCCTCCAAAAGTTTCCTCCACAAGTTGCCTCCAAAACACCCTCCAAAAGTGGCCTCCAAAAGTTGCCTCCAAAAGGTTTCTCCAAAACACCCTCCAAAAGTTGTCTCCAAAATACCCTCCAAAAATTACCTTCAAAAGAGATTCTGGAGGCTGGAGGCTGAGGACACGGAGGCTCGGAGGCTAGGGACACGGAGGCTGGAGGCTGGAGACACGGAGGCTGGAGGCTGAAGACACGGAGGCTCGGAGGCTGGGGACACGGAGGCTCGGAGGCTAGGGACACGGAGGCTGGAGGCTGTAGACCCATAGCCCTGAAGAAGGCCCTTTTACAGTACTGGGCCTATGTATTCACTCAAATATGCAAATCGTATATGATGGGTGTCAATTTTTGTGTGGAAGGACTATCCTAACGCATCCCTATTCCATTGTGTGGAGAGGATATGGATGAGACGAGGGACGGCATACGCGGCTGTCCTTGCTTTGGATAGAAAAGAACATGTAAAGGCTCTCGGCTTGTTGCTATCATATCCATGTCGTAGTTTTTCTAGTTGAGCTTCTTCAAAGCTACAATTTGCCATTTTATGGAAGTTGGAAGTATAAAAGTTTTTGTATCACGTTGCCCCTTTTTCTGGTAATGAAGAAGAGCGGGAAATGAATATGATCAATGATGGGCAGAGAGAAAAAGCTTTTGGTTTTGGTTTTGGTTGACTGAAAGCGTTTGTTTGTTGACATTTGAAGTTTGACAGTTATTTACTGATTGATTGTAAGTTTGTGATCGATCAGTCATCATCATCAACTCATCAGTTGTGATCATACATAGTATTAATTATCTGATTAATGACTGATTAAGCCCTGGGCTATGATGATTGAAAACTAAAACTCATCAATGTAGTTTTTAGACCAACTAAATCCAATCCGTCATCCGGTTGAGAAAAATGCAAGTCAAAATTAAAGTGCCTCTAAAGATCTTATCGTCGGTAGGTGCTTGGGTCAGTTATAGTTAGTATGTAAGAAGGGGTTGCAAATTTTGAGAAAAAAATAAAACGATGGGTTTACTGGAGGACACCGTGATTATATCAGGATCTCAGGTAGGTGGACAGCTGACTAACAGCTGACAGAGATTTTATAATTATAGCTGAGCAGTTATTGCTAGCACTAATTGGCCTTGTGGTGTGCAGTTATGCATTTTTTACGGTGATAGATTACATGTTTTGAAAACAAAGATGCTTTAAAAAACGCTGCGAAACCTTGCATTTTGTTTTTACATAACACGTTTTTTTGTTGTATTTTAGCTAGTGTTTTTCTTTGGAGGATGGATATTTTTTGTGAAGCAGCTATTTAAAGACTATGAAGTTCACAATACACTAGTGCAGTTAATATTCTCTGCAACGTTTGCCTTATCATGTACGCTATTTGAGCTGATCATTTTTGAAATTCTGGGAGTACTTGACCAAGAGTAAGTTAACATCTTTATGGTACTACTGATTTAAACTGGTGTCAATAATAAATCATTAACTCTTGCAATTAAAATTGCAACTGTTTAAACAGCTTTCTAAAATTATATTTATTTTTTATAGCTCCAGGAAGTTGCACTGGTACATTGCTCTATATTGTATCTTGTTTATGACGATTGGGTTGATCCCTTTTTATATTTGTTACAATATCATTTCTAACTTGAGATTAGGTAAGATTTATATATTTATGTAAATTGTATTTGTTACTATTATGCCATTTTTAATTTCATTGCGTAGTTTTCAGTGTTCAATTAATAATGATTAAATATGAAATTGCAGGGAGTGGAGGCATTCAGCGAGGACTGTCGGTATGTGTGTGGTTTCTGTATTTGTATATGTTCTGGAAAGTGGGGGATCCCTTTCCGATCGTAAATCCGAGACATGGAACCTTCTCCATGGAGCAAGCTGTCAGCAGGGTGGGAGTCATTGGAGTGACCGTAATGGCTCTGTTGTCTGGCTTTGGTGCGGTTAACTATCCATACACGTCTATGGCTCTGTTTATTCGGTAATTTTTCGCAAGTTTGTTAAAACTGTCAAATAGATTTTAAATATCGACAACGTTGTTAAAAAATATTAAACTCTTAAATATTTTGAAATATTTTCTGTATCCTTTCAGCCCAGTCAAAATCAGCGATATTCAAGGTGTCGAGAGAAAGTTGTCACAAACACTCGACATGATTTTAATAAAGAAGAGGCGACTCACCTTAAATAGTAGGAGCACAAAACCTTCTGGTGGTGGCTTTTGGGGTTGGAACATTTTATCTAGATCAGACAGTAAGACGAAATGTTTATTGTCATTTTCTATGTTTAGTTCTGATGATATTATATTATTATTTTTTCGTAAACAACAAAACTTTTATTTTATTTATTTTTAGGAATGGACTTCCATGTTTTAAGAGATGAAATATCATCTTTAGAAGAATTAAGCCGTCACCTTTTCCTGGAAATAGTTGAGTTACGAAATATGCAGGAAAGAGCAGAATGGTCGAGAACATGGAAGGGAATCTATTTTAACTTTTTAGGATATTTCTTTTCCCTATATTGTCTCTGGAAAATTTTTATTGTATGTTTTTAAAAAAATATTTACTTTAATTAGTTTATAGGTAATAATTTTATGGTCTGACTTTCTTTCTTGTTATTTTTCTAGTGTACAGTTAATATAGTTCTCGATAGGGTTGGAAGGGTTGATCCAGTAACCCGAGGATTAGAGATTTGTGTCCACTGGATGGGCCTGGAAATCGACGTGCAATTTTGGTCGCAGCATGTGTCGTTTATTTTAGTAGGTTGTATTGTAGTTACTTCTATTCGTGGATTACTCCTAACTTTGACCAAGGTATATAAAATTAACTTGACTTCGACATATTTTACACTGTTTACTTCTTCTTCATTGAGTTAGATAATGTGAGTGAACTCGGCCTGTTTTTTGATTTGCAGTTTTTCTACGCGATTTCAAGTTCTAAGTCATCTAATATAATTGTGTTGGTGCTAGCACAAATCATGGTAATTTTTTAAATAAATTCTTACTACCTAATGGTGCACTGGTCTATAGTCTGTAGGGTATGTCTCTGTATTTTGCTAACGAAATGATGTTTTAATTGCAGGGTATGTATTTTGTCTCCTCTGTCCTGCTGATGCGAATGAATATGCCACCCGAGTACAGAATCATCATCACACAAGTTCTCGGGGATCTTCAATTTAGCTTTTATCATCGGTGGTTTGATGTGATATTCTTGGTATCCGCTTTATCATCGATACTATTCCTGTTTTTAGCGCATAAGCAAACTCCTACAGCTCATTTGGCGTAGGTGCCTTGAAATGCAATATAGCAATATAATGTGAAACTAAATTAAACGTTTAAAAATAAATCGAATTTCGCAGTACAATACTAAAGTTGGATCAAATAAAATGCACCAGTTTAAAATTTTAGTATTTAAAAAAAGAAAGATTAGTTCATTATGTTTCCTTAAAGTACATATTTTATCGCTTTATTCTAATTATCAACGTGAATGAGGTCGCGCGACTACAAGATATCTTAGGAAATGCCGCCCACTCGATTAAACAGTCTCTTTATAACTTCGACAGATTGAATTTACTAACAAGGGTATTATTAGTAACAACAATAATAATAAGTAGCAAACTAATCACATATTATCGCGTTCATTCGAATTACTTTGGACTGTAAACCTATATTTAATCGTTACGTCTTAAACTATGCTTGGTTTATTTTTTCCAAGTTTAACTAACATTTAGCATATTAATTGAAAAGATATAACATCAACTATTAATTGGTTGCTTGTGTTGATAGTGGACCATATCAACAAAACAATAATGTCAGCATCAATTGTCCTCTTCCACCAGTTTTCTTTATGTTGGTCGGGATCGATCGATCGGTTGAATCACTTACACAGTCAATTTCAGAATTTTCATTAATTAACAAAACGGAGTTTTAAAAGGCGTGTTCGGAGAGTATTTATTAAACTAACTTAACACACTAAACTAAATTAAACTAAACTAAACATTATGTTAGTAGTTCTTATATTCTCTCGGCCTACAACAAAACCAAATTCCCAAAATTGGAAGGACATAGAAGTGGAAATTGTCGATCAATAAATGTGTTAAGACTTGGCCTAGGATCTCAAGCCGGTTTTAGGGACTAGAAACACATTTACAACTTCCATATCGCTTGTGTTTTTCTTACATTATCGATACCATCACAATTAAATTAACAACCGCCAAGAACAAAGCATCGAGTTTAATCCTCGAAAAGATTAGAATATCCAGATTCAAACACTGCATTAGTATAGTGTGTAATAGTTGCATTGTTCAAGCTTTCGATCAGCTCATCAGCGATTGCAAATTGTAATTAATAACTAAGCAGACTTAAGAATAATCTTTAAAGAATGAGTAACAGCTAGAAACCTCGAGACACCTCTCAATCTCAACAATATTGTATTGTATGTATGAAAACGACAAAGAAAAATGCCAACAACTCGAACGTTTAACATCGTTAAAATAGAAATAAAACTAATAAAACTATGTTACAGAATTTATAACATATACAACAATAAGGTCTATTACACTGACTCATGAAAATGAATTATTATTATAATAACTATAACTTATTCAGAATATCATATATGAATGATTTACTACATATTAATTGTAATGGATTTCACATACCATAACATCCATCATCTAGCACATTAGAAGCGATCAAATTATTATTTTCAGTATTTCGTAATTCCATATAATCGTGCTCATACGCTTATTAGCTATATTTTTTATTTTATCTCAAAAATCGAAAGCTGGCGGCTGTGCCGGATTAAACTGAAACTGCTGGGGTGCATTAGGATCCACACTGGGAGCTACGTTGGCATCGTCTTCTTCGGACCCGAAGTAGTCTTCAATCATGTCAAACACTTTACGATAGATTTCCATATTTTCGTGAGACTGTAAAAATTCGATTTTATCTAAACCTGTAATCAGAGATAAATACATTTCATGTCAGAAAAGTAATCTATCAACACAATTGTAATATTATTGTTAGAGTCAAACAAATACATAAAATAGCTCATGGCTCATTACCGTAACACTCTTCAATCATTACTGCAAATTTATTTACACCTCCAACTGCTTGTGCGTCAGCCTGTCCTACTTTCAAAATATTTTCCAGTCCATTCAGGGCCACTTGTATTATCTTTACATCCATAGCAGTGAGGAAATCGCACAACGGTGGTATACAGCCTTGATCAACCAAATATCGGATTTGGTCGGGACTGCCTCCAGATGTGGCGTTGACAACTGCCCACGCTGTCTCTTTCCTGGTTTTAAATTCTCCAGACTTCATGACCTCGACCAGTACAGGGAATACGTTGGCATCAATAACAGCCTGCAATTACACGTACAGTAATGGTCATCATCATATAACAATCAATTCCAAAATTCACAAACCGAAACTAAATATGTATCAACAACAACCAACCTGAATTTGCTGACGATTACCAGCGGCTATATTTGATATGGTCCAACAAGCCTCCTTTTTGATTGATTCTTTCGTGGAGGACATCAGGTGCAATAAGCAGGGAAGAGCACCACAGTTTAATATGACCTGTGTCTGAACGTCATCTCCTGTCACAATGTTACCAACCGCTCGTAATGCTGCTGATACTACATTTTGCTGTGGATGCCTGCGTAAAAAAACAATGTTTTTATTAATATCAGCTTGTTTTGTTAATATAAACTTGAACATTAAATACTACATGACCCCGACTACTGCCCTATACCAATTTTAACTCAAATTAGTACTTACATAAGCAACTCCACCAGTCTTCGACACACTCCAGAGTCAATGACAGCTTGAATCTTTTCGTTGGGTCCGTCTGATAAATAAGATATCGCCCAACAGGCGTCTGCAAGTACGTCTCCATCCAAATGGAATAAAAGTCTGGCTAGAACAGGCAAACAAGGCGAAACTTTGCTGAATTCAACCGGGGGATTCTTTCCTCGGCACAAATTGGACAAAGCCCAGACTGCGTTCCTGGTCATCGTCACACGGTTAGATCTGGATACAAGCCTGAGAAAGCAAAGTTGAAGAAATTGATTACATCATCACCTCTTCCAGTGTTTTATTTTGTATTAAACGGTCATTAAAAACATCTCTCTGGGATACGGATGAGTGAGTAATTTGTCACTTCTTCCCCTTGTCCTGATGTCCTATACTCTGATATATCTGTCACAAAAATATCTACAAAAGTAATAGGGCACATAGGACAGGACATTTTAAAGTGAATCACTAATAGACTCATCATTAATTCCATGTCGACTGTATCGGTATTCAACGGATCATCATTCCATTCAATTCTCACAGCACTCATCCCAATCAGTGATTATAAAATCACCCCATTCGCTTACACTAAAAAAAATTATAATACAGATAAATAGAAGTGGAGTCTAGAGAACTCTTTTAAAAAAGTTCAAGTAAAAAGCATAAACGAAAGTTATGTATTGAAAAGAAAAGATGAAGGAATTGGCTCACACAGCATAAATGAACATGAACCATGCCGAGATAACGTTATCTAAACTCCATTCTAGCAAAAATACCACAACAATTATACTGCGCAATCAAACGCTTTCGCTTACTGCAACAATGGGGTTAGCACTCCTTGCTGAAGAACGTAGTCTCGACACTGCGGGGAGTCGCCTGCAATGTTTCCAACAGCCCAGATACTTTGTTCAGCCACATCTTCATAGGGAGAGCTAAGCAGCTGAATGAAAATAGGTACTGCACCAGCGTCAATAACAATGTGTGTTTGTTCCGACGTTCCAGAAGCGATGTTCGTCAATGCCCATGCTGCTTCGAACTTTCCAAGCAACACAACAATCATACATCATTCATCTTTCAATTTTACTCTCTCCACAAGCAAAAAATACAATACAACATTAGCTCACATTAATTAAATGTACATTAACGATACTCTAAAAATAGCAACTTTCTGCTGTCTGCTAAGTGCCAAATATTAATATGTGCCTAATCATGAATTATATTTCGAAACGGAATAATTATAATACATGTATTTTACAAATTATTTACATTACATTTTACCTACATGGTCCAACCCAACCAACTAACCAACAACCTAGTAATGCAAAAACATTTTTGTCTTAATTTTATACTTTGTGCAAGAAATGTATCATTATGAATAATGAAATTTTAGGTGGGCAAATGTTGAACAAGCAAGTCATAAAGGTGAACCAGATGAAGGAAAAATTGTATATAAACTGATTGGCAAAGAATTGCTGAACAAAAATGAACAATTTGCAAGAAAAAACTGACAATTAAGCACTTATATCAAAGTAGCTAGAGTTAAAGTGTGTTAAAATAAAGAAGATAAATACCTGAAGCTGACAGTTACTGTCATTCCTCAAAAACTCCACAAACTTTGGTACTATACCAGTTTGGATAACCGCATTGATCGGTGGACTTGGCTCACGAGACAGCAATTTCCGGACTTTCTGCGTTGCTGCAAGTTGATCCTCAACGGCTGGGGAAACCAACGCTTGAATAATGTCTTGGGAAATAATAGTTCCATTGCCCAATTCCTCCTATTAATTTTAATTTCTCATTAGCTACTTTCATAAATAAATGTTGATTCAACATTGTTGAATGTTCCAAAAGAAAAGAACTTATCATCGCTTAATCGTTAACCATACGTCCATACCTCATTAGGTAGCTCTCCTGCCTCCAATTCCGGGAGATTCACATTTCTTTTCTTGAACAATTGTTGTTCCCTTTTTTGCTTTCGGAGCTGCAGCCCTTCTTCCTCGCGCCGACGACGGAGTTCATTGGAGTCCCGAGTATTGTTCTTGTAACGCTGCTTGTGATTAGATGACATTCTGGATTTTTATGTATGTATTCGGATCTGGAAAAAATGCCAATATGTATTTCAATCAATAATTTAAAACTAAATTGTGTGCAATTAAACTGATTATTTCAATATTTCAAATATCAAACTATCAAAGTAAATTGATAGCTAAAACGAGTCATCTAAAAAAGGTCTTAATTTCTGCGAAATGTATTGACAATTTAATGAAAACCGAATCCAAACCCAACTGGATTTGAATTCATGCTTAAATGCAGTTTCCTTGAAGATTGAATACTGCGTACATTTCTTAAAATATTGGGTAACTGCTCATTTTTATTAAAAGTAATACACTTGCCGATGTGCACCTAACTTTCTAACTGAATGCAAAATGCACCGCACAACTGCTTTTTTGTATTTAGCTTCCCTCTTTATAACCTAATTAACCACTTTGCATTTAATCCAACCTATGACTTACAAAAAAGCTTAAAGGCGCAATTAAATACTTGAACTTGATTATTTTTACTTTCACTCACCCTTCCAATCTCAAAGTGAATAGTTCTGGTGTTTCTCCTCCACTTTCCTTTTCTTCCCTCAGTCCAATCGTCCCAAGTCTTGGTCAACTCACTACTGATCAAATCAGAATCAATATTTAAAATCCAATTTAGTTAACTTTCCCAAAGGTTAAAGTTGAAGGTGACGGAGGTTACGCAGCCAAACGTAACTTGAGAACAACAAAAGCAAATCCGCTTTCTATCCTGGATAGGTTGTAGGGAAAAACAGATAATAATATGGCATACGACTACGGGAATATCCGATGATGGATGATATGCGATGGGAATGGAGAAGTGTAGCTCTTTCTATGTAAAACTTTTACTTTCAATTTCTACAGATCGGTATCACCTTCTCACACAAAAAACCGTCTTGGGAGCTCCCTCAAAATCTTGTCCAGTTCAAAAAGTCTACTTCCAACAATTACGTATTTATTTACGTATTCTCATTTAACCACCGAATTATCTTTTTATCGCCTTTCATAAAGAAAAATGCAACATGCTCCACAGTACAGTATCCGCATGTTCCGCAAAGCAGATCCAGATATATGGAGAGTGTGTGAGGCTGCTGCTGGCTGACTTCTGATAGCTCTATATATCCTTCCCAACCTTGTGAATATGAGCATGAGCCCAACGTGATACTTCAAGTTTCGTAATAATTCTCCAAAAATAGCATGGGCTATTGTGAGGTTTTTATGGAGTAGGCATAATCATATCGAGATATGTATATTGCATCTACACCTATTTTTTACTGCATAAAAGTATAGTTAGTTTGATGATGTCAAAAAGAACAGAGCTGAAAACAGGAAAGATTTTTTTTTGATGATAAATTGATCAATATAGTTATGCAGGAGAATGTTGATAAAGACGCATGTTTAGGTATGCAAGGGGGCTAATCGTCTTTTTTGTGAAGGAGATTTCATGGACCGTGTGTGGACTGAGTGTAGAAAGAAGTGTGGAAGATTTGGATATTTTTTTTCTATATGGATGGATGCCTGGACCGATAAATGCGGAGGTGTAGGTATGAAAGGAGTTAGATATCGGGCGATACATAAAAGTAGTCATCCCGCTCGACTGAGTCTTTTGCCCTTTTGATATGGGATGAGGGAGAGATGAGAGGAGAGAGCATGAGTTTTCTGCAAGACGGCTTTATTTTCAGAGTTGAACGTTATGCGGAGCTGCCTGCTGGTCAAGTTGGGATTCCATTGTTTGCATGAGTTTTGGCTTGCTTGGCGTCTGGCGTCATGAATTTTATGACATTTTTTTTGGCGTATTGGTAGAGCTTGCGCTCTGAGCTGGAAGGTTAATTTAATGACGATTGGAAGGAATGAGTACTACTAAAATTAAATGAGCTATCTTTCAATATTACCAATATTTATTTGATTTAGAAACT
>JAQGAH010000677.1:0-28590 GCA_034696885.1 Lepidocyrtus paradoxus | reverse complement strand
AACCCACGCAGAAAATTACGTCAAAGAGCGGAAGCACAGAGAGGAAGGCGTTGGTTGGTCAGATTCAGGATTCGTGGTGAATTCTCCGTTGTTGTGGTGGATTCTTGGCGAAGTATATCAGCTCAGTTTTAGCTCCCCTATTTAGACATTTTGAGATTTAACCCTGTTTCTCATCTCTCTCGGAATCCCCAAATATTTCACATGATTCATCTTCCGCAATTTATTATAAAATATTCTGAACAACCTGCCTATATCTCTTAGACTCTCTCTCTCCGCTATACGGAGATGCACTGTTAGAAGTAGTCTAACGGTTGAGTGGTTTCAAACAGCTGTTCCATAAAATGGAATGTGCCCTCACCAACAACACTAAATTCAGTAATGATACCACTATAAAATCCCGTCATAATCGTATTGTGTAGTATCCCGAACTAAATTGCGAGTCCTTAAATATCTGCCTTGATGCTTAGCAAGGCGAATGAGTACAAATAAGGTTTACAAGAGTCTAGCTTGTAGCATTGATATGGTGGTGGTGGTGGAGCCCGCTGGAGCAACGAACGAGCAAAAGCGAACGCCTTGTCAAGTCAGATATAGCTGTAGGTAAGCTAATATACACGTTCTTGGCAAGGGAAGACACAGGGATTATTGTGTGAGCGCAATAAGTTATGAATGAAATGGGCGGAAACTGTGAGGAAATCGGAAGGTCTTCCTACTTCCCTTCCCCAGTACCACAATATGCTCTACCAAATAACACGCCACACTTAACGCCAAACAACAGTTTCACTCTTTCTTCCAAAATCCTAAATAGCTTGTTTCTCCACTGCCATATATAATCTGGGTGGTTATGCCATCTCATCAATCCTATCACCCAGATGCGGGTGGTTTATGGGGTAATGTAGGATGGAAGTGAAAGTGCACTCTATATCTTTCCGTGCTCTGAAGTTGAATATTTTTCCCGGAATGATCATCATTATCATGTAGTGGCACTCGTTACATACTCCCATAGAGGGAAAAACGATTATCATCGGGAGCACGATGTAATTGAGATGGTGGATGTGTTGCTGGTTTGATCTGATCTGTGAGCTGTCGTGTCTTCTACCTTTAAAAATGGTTTGCTGAAGAAAGCAAAAAATATATAATGTGGGACAGTGGAATGGTAGTGGGACGTGAGGAAAATGAAGCGAAAAAATATAGGCTTTGGCATGGGTGCGTAGATGGAAGGAAACTGCACAACAGCACATTTTGTATCTCCAGGCCAAAGACCAAGTTCAGGTTACTTCTATATCGCTTTCTCTCTTTAAAAAACCCCTGTCATACATAATGATATTATCTTGGAAGAAGCTTGATATCTTTTCACTTCCTTTAAAGAACGTGAAGTAGTTATGTACATTTCTCCAGGCAATTTATTAATATCCCGAAAAAGCCCACATAATTTTGAGTCAAGATGTGCGACCTCCACCAAGGAAAGACATACTTTTGAGGTAAGATATATGAGCGGCTGATGTTGCAAATTCCAGGAAAATTCTAAATTCATAAATAAAACTGCCATATACTGGCATTTAGCGTTCCTCTTCCATTACGTTTTGCTCTCAGGCAGAGAGACACATGTGCTATGTTCGTTTTTTTTCGAATCAGTCCACGAACATAACATGTGGAATGGAGAAGTAAAAAGTTAAATACGAACTTTTCCTACCTCCAAATTATGTACGCAACGCAGCATTCCTTTCAAAGGCTAAAGAGGAGAAGGAGGATTCGGAGCAAGTTGTGCAGAAAAGATAAGCATTTCGTATATCCTGGCATTCCAGTTTCGTAAAATAGTTTTTAGCTTTCCCCCTTCCCATGTAGTAGTTAGTAGCTCTGCTTTCTATTCCGGCTTTTCCTTGGTCTGTCAGCTTTTTGACCCCTAAACTAACTATAAAGAGCTAATGTAATAATGGGGAATGGCAATTTAGATATTATATAAAGGGAACGACTATATTATATACGTGATACACATCCAATTTACTACTTTGTTTGTATGCATGAGTGAAACTTGAATGAAATAAAAAGTTGCCCGCATGTACTCGGAAAGCTAGCAGAGGAATTAGGAAGTCTGCTGAAAAGACTGCAACAGAAAGCCCCCGAAAAAAGAAGGGAAACTTCTCGCGAATTATATCAAAGCAGGGAGACTGGTGATGAGGATGATCATGATATTCAGTAAAAAGCAGAGTCAACAGCCAACTGACCTTCTTCTTTTCGGACAGTACACTCTCCAGTGTATCATTCACCATGTGAAGTATAAAACAGGCCCATATGAAAAGGACCACCCCTATCGCTGTGACAAAACGACCAAGGCACGCCACGCTCGTGCATGCTATAGTTTCCCTCACATACTTTCCAAAATGAGAGGAGATCCATACCACAGAAGGCTTTTAAGAGTGGAGGAGTTTTTTTACAAAAAAAAAACGGCTTTCTCTCCGGAATCTGATGAAAGGCACATTCGCCATGTATATAAAACAGGCCCATATTCCACCATCAAATTCATTTACCTTCAAGACTGGTTCCGCTCTCCAGCTGACTTTTTATATGAGAAAAGCACTTTGTTGTTCACCCGCTATAAATACCTTACGTGGAGGACGCCGACAGAAAGTCACATAGTCATAAAGAGAAAAGGCCAATAATCTCATTATAAATCGGGATAGGGGAAAATGGCAGGGGTAAGGCCAGTAGGAGCAAAGGCATTACATATATTTACAACACTTTAAGGACTAATAACATCTAGTCATGTGGACGACGCGCGATGCTTCCCCCCTTTTGCAATTTTATTGCTGGTCATGAGCCCCACCGTCATTTCCCATTAGATTTTTTTAACAAGGGGAACAAACACGACAGCACCAACTCAGCGCCTTGTACGTGGGCCTGACAAGACCAAACCAATCTCCCAAAGTATGTATAACCAAAATGGCAGGGAATGAAACAGCAACTTTTTCCCCTGATGAAAAAATGATAATGCGCCACTTGACGCTACAAATGTAAATCTCTTGAGAGATTTGTAACCTCGTCCATCCTCTTAATTAACATGCAAGCATGGTCTTAGATAATTATAAGGACATGGATGTGTCATGAGCGACTAAAATCTGAAAGTGATGATGATGATGATGTAAATTTGAGTGCCTCAATCTTAATTACTTTTTTGCTAAGAAACTCTCTTGAGAAAAAGAATTGAGTAAATATTGCATAAAACTGGCAAAAAAGGTTCGCATATATGCTTATCCCTGCCTGTATCCTCCATCTTAATGGATAAGCTATATTAAAGCAGACCCTCATCGTCATCACTATTCAATTCAAAGCTTTTTCTCTGAGCTGTGAATGTGGATATGTTTATTCACAGGGGTTTCTTGATTTCCTCTTGGCTCTTTCTTTTCCCAAAAATAAGTTTTTTTATTAGAAGGGAACACGAAACTGTGTAAACCGAGCTTATAGAGTAAACTTCTTTTCTGCGCAAATTTTTCTCTAAAGCCAAGCTGGAATCTTTTTATTTTCCTCCAAGAAAAATTGTAAATAGAAGGAATAAGAAATGTAATGTGGTGGGTGTCTACATTTTTATGTGGTGCTGGTCAGCCCAGTCTGGCAGCCGCCGAGTTAGGTACTAGTTTTCTCTAGAATTGGATCAGTTAATTTTCCCTAAGCTTTACCAACAAATAAAAATCTTTTTTTATCATCCTCTCTCACGCATCCACGCTCCATCCCGGGCATAAAAAAAATATTCGCAAGTGCAAGCAAGAAGCCTCATGATCATGATCATGAACCGATCCTACGCAGATTTCAAGTCAAGAATGAGCTTCCAAAGTGGGACTAGAGAAATCCGATAAAAAACAGAAGACTCAGATATAACCTGAAAGAAAATGAGGTTTTTATAGTTTATATTGCTCTATAAAAGGAGATTTTTATGAGGTTTGCGTGAAGTTTGTCAAAAAAAAAGAAGTTTTTTCATGAACTTTTTTTCCCCCAGAAAGTACCTAATCGCCCACATTTAAGTATCTACGAAACTCCCAAGCTCCTATGCAAGTTTAGAAGTCAGCAATGCCTCCAACTTTTAATAGGAATCATAACAGCCATTCAGCCATATTATCTATTATGCTGAGAAAAGGAATAGTATGGAGGGATATGATCCTCCAAATTGGATAACTCGAGGAAGCAGTAATAATGCGTATCAAATGCAAAAACAAAAGGGAGATAATACTACATTTTTTTTTACTACAACTGGCACACTTTACTCAACTGCATTATCCCAACGAGAGAACAGTTCCAGTCATGATTATTGCCATCATTCCATAGCCATTCTCCAAATCCAAATCAGCTACAAATCCACTGATCCGAAACGGTGGAACGTGTTTCATGGCCATATAGAATGGAGGTAATTGGCAAAAATCTCATCCAAATCATTGCAAAAAAATTTTCCATTTTCAGCATTGCCTTCTCCCAACAAACTACACAGGTTTAACATGGTCGTAATGAAAAGGAAGTAAATTGCCAGTCAACATTATTATTTTGCAAAGATAAACTTTTGAATACAAGACGATATCGGAAGTATAAAAAAATATCTGCTTAGTTTTCTCATTCACTCCAACTCCAAACCGGATCGAAGGGATCGTGCAAGGAGAAAACAAGACAAAAAAATTAATATAGTTTCTGCTGAATGACTTCCGACCAATTTACCATCGCAGATAAGTTCCCTTCCCACAGCTCTCCCAAAGAAAAGCGAAGGAACAAGTCCGGTGGTGATTATTCATTTGATTTTCCCTACAACTATTTGTATTTCCCTTTGCTCTGATTGAAATTAATTGAAATCCAATTGTTATACTTCCTCCTCCATCCATATCGTTCCCACTCCAATACAATTACCAAGTTTTTCCCCCCTATCCTCTCCAGTCCCAGTCAGTCCCAGCTACTTTTTCTGATTATATCAGCATAATACTTATATGGGCTGATTGTGACTCTTTGTAAAAGTTGGTAGTAGTTTACTATCAGGAGAAAATTAATGTGAGTGGGGAAGTGTAAAAGTTGTAGAGCAAGTGCAAACTTGTGTTCCACTACAAAAACTGAATTGGGAGAGTAAAGATACGGGCATTAATGATGTGTAGATTTGCCAAGTGAGTAATGGTCTGAATGACAGGCACACGTGGGATATGTATAAAACTTTCTGTTTGGAAAAAGAAATTCTTACCCAGCTCATAACCCACTAACTTATACCTTATATCCAACATATCCACCTACCTATTTGCTTTTTTTATGCATGCCACGTCCAAGAAACCAAGACATTCAATCGCCACCGCCGCAGCAGTCACATCTGTTTTGTCCACTGATAGATTAGACTCCTTTCAGCCAGTGACTGAGGCGAAGTAACAATCTAAAAATAATGTATTGTGTCTCCTCTACCCCCATCAACCCACAATACCCTCTGGGTGCACAAATTACTCTCCAGATTGGACAACGATCACGCTGTGATTGTAATGAGACTGATGGGAAAACAGGAGTAGCGAAGGAGAAAAAAACTATCACAGTAGTCAGCTCGACTGGTGCAGGGGAGCAGAAGCATATCAGCATCAACGCAGCGTAGAGCGCAGCGTGTGTGGACGTTTTTTTTCGAAAGAGAGGATCAAGAAGATAGAAAAAATAGTTTTTTCCTTCTCTAGGCCCATCATCATCCATCCATTCAGGAAGATGATAGTTCGAAACAGTCCAGTGGTGCAGTAAAGCTGTGGAGATGAGATTGGAGATGAAGACAACAGAATATCTGATCGGGATAAGTATACTTAGTTATAAGAAGAATGCACTTATCTTGAGGGAAACCCACACAAATAATTTATTGCTCTGATGATGATATATAAGGGCTAGAGCAGCTTGTAATGATTTGGAATGGATGACGTCCACTCTCGATTTAATTCACCATTATAGAAATTGTGAAGTGAATCGGCAACATAACCAAGTTGGATGAAAGTTTAAGATACTAAAAACGTTTACCTTCAAGTTGATTGACAAAAGTCAACAATAATCTACCTTCAGTTTCTAGAATGTTGACAGCACGAAAAATAATTTTATTGTCATTTTCATCCTTCTCCCAACCTGATCCACTCATCATCTCAGAACAGTACTGTAATGACAATGAGTAAGGACAAGGTAACATAATTAAGGCATTTTTAAGGAGTTGGCAAATAAATTTGACTTATTACCGACTATTATTAGAGATGCATTTCATTTAATATATTCATTCAAGGCGAGTTGGATGCAGAATGGATGATGATGAGCTTTGCCCAAGTACTTGTGCTTGCTGTGCACAGCAACTTCTGTGCTTTTCTCGCCATTCATTTGTTATGCTGGACTGCTACCCAATAAAACGCGAAAGGGAATGAGTGATAAGTGCTTTGTCGAAGGTGACAAGGCGCAAGGGACTCTCGTCGAGTCTCATTTTTGTCAATGATTTATGATCTTACCTTATAAGTAGGTATGGTCATTTGTAATAATACATGAGATATGGGATATGACATGGGGGTGACTTGCCAGTGTAAATGTTTTGTAAAGTGTAGAAACGGCGATTGCAATTTTCTTGCTCATGACGAATTGCTCTTTTTGAGTTGAGGACAGTCAAACAAGTCATGGGATATGATGACTAGGAACTAAAATTCCGTCATTCATCCTACTAGGTCAAATTGTGGCCAGTATATGGGATGGGGAAGAGAGGCTAGCAAGGTATTTAAAAGTAAACATAACGCTTTGTTTACCAAGTTGCAAAAAAGGTCTTCAACCGCACGCATATCAGTCCCAGAACGATTATTAAATCCCGTTAATTTGTCACTAGCGTAAATGTGGTTATTTAGCCATTCAAAAGTAATTATTTTTTGGGGCTGAATTATTATTTATTTTTGCGCTACCTCTCCTCTGGCTCCCCTCCATGCTCTTGTTTACTTTAGCACTTTGTCATTTACAAACAGTTCAGAATAATAAATATCCTTCTTCTCAATTTGCAAAAGACAATTATCTGCGTCTCATTCATATTCATGGCTAGCTAGCTTCGAAACACACTTCCCCTCTTTTTTCCCCCCAAAAACTGTAATTTGGACTCGGTCCACCAATATGTGGGTGAGTGAGTTTCAGTCTTCATTCATTCCTTTTCAGTTCTCCATCTCATTCTTCTTCATTGTTAGCTACACTTCAAGTGTATAAATTAGGTAGAAAACCTGATTGGTAAAAAAAATAATATTTTTTGCACACTTGTAGGGGGAAATTATATTTCATACTGAACATGACTATATGGCATGACAAGTCTGTGCGTTCTTACTTTCCACAAAAAATGGTAGTGCATATGTCGTTTTCTTCCCATCAACTTCAAGATAGCTATGCTATGCAAATTTTTTTCAATCCTCTTGGATTCTAGCGACAGCCTTGCATGAATGCAATATAATTATGCAAAATATCAAGTCAAGTCCCTTTCAAAACCCTGTCACAGTGCAATATCATCATCGTAATTCATAATTCATAATTTGTAGCCATAATCGAATGGTGTAGCGATGCTGATGGTGGTCGGTCATCGCCATCAGTATCCGCGACACATCAAACTCATCATCCTTTGGTTTCTTTATTGCATGATTATGATCATTCTCCTTTTCCTACACTGCACCACAGCTATACCAATACAAAAGGGCCGCAAATGAAGCCATATTCATCAGCAATAAATACCTCAAAAAAATTAGCATCATAATAGGAACCCCCAATTGATATATCACATTCCTTCATTCAAAAATTTCATTTTTTTTGCAAAAAAACTGCAATGAAATTTCATACACAACAGCCTATACTCCACCGTGACACATGAAATTATTTTGTGGTGAAAAAATTATTTACGAAACGAGGGACTACCCTGAACTGAGCTGTGAGAAAGATGTGGGTTATCATATCATTGTCATAGGGATAGGAAGAGCTCAGAATTACAGCCCCATTCATGCATGCCCCAACAAAGCTGGCTGGCTTTCAGCTCGCTAAAATTGCAATAGGAAGGGAGCGTTTGTTTGTTTGAAAAATGGTTATGATCCCCTCATCCGACATCATTGTTGGGGAAAGAGCTAGAAAGGGGCTTCATGACGCTCACAAATCAGTCTGATCCTCCGGTTTCTCCATAGTCATAATGGTCATAAAAAGCTTTCAAAAGACGTGTGTTGATGCTCTCATGATGTTGATACTGTGTCGGTGGCGGTTTGTGATATTGTTATGATGGTGGTGGTAATCCTCAATAATGTAAATTGTAAAGAGCTTTTAAAAAAGATATGTAAGCCACACATAAAGTTATGAAGAAAAGGAGAAGCCTCGGTGGAAAAAAACCCTCAGACAAATACCTAATTGCTCCCTTTTGTAAAGAATCATAACACGATGATGATGATGGTGGTGATGAATATAACGATCATGATAATAGCGCAGTATAACTGTGTATGCTTTTGTCATTTATCGGACAGTTATGTCCCAATTTTTCCCTCTACATGTCCATTTTGTAATGATCCAGCGAGATATTGATAATGACCGCACCAAAATTTGTAGTTGTGTTATGTGGAAATTATTTTTTAATGAAGATACTTATCCATTGCCTATTGACTAATCAATCACAGTAATCACGCTCGGATTAGGGATTACAATTATGACATTGTTTTAAGGACTCTGGGCATTGTATTGGGCCTTTTTTTTTGGCTTACTTTCCGGTGGAAAGATAAAGTGAAGAGGGATTAAAAAGGGGGATAGGATAAATGGGAGGATTATGGAGGAAAGTACGCTTGATATTTTGCCTGGCTGAAGGATTCCAAGCGGTTTGGGGGGCGCTTATGATATTTGCGTGGGAATTTTCCGAGTAAACACTTTACAAATTATGTTTGTAATTCTGTTAGGCTGGATTGTTTCAAGGAGGTATAAGAGTACCTTGTTTATTTCACGAGCAATAAATGACGTTGATGACTTGATATAATTATCTCTAAATTGGAAATTAAACCGTGTGGATTTAAAAAAATAAATTGGTTTGCTATTGCGAAAATAAAAGTTTGACTTTACCTGACTTTCTCGGTGGAGATTTATTAGGACATCACCAGAGACTCATTAAATTTCGGTGCACTTTTCCCACCACCTATACCTACCACAACAGTATAAAAGGAGGAGGCAGAGCGGAATCGCAATTTCACTCGGATTTCTTTCGTAATGAAGTAATTATAGCTAATTTTCTGCACTGTTCAGCATCAACATCCCAAGGTAGGGCAAACAACACGACTATGGTTAGTATCGCAACGGTTGGTTGGGGTAAGAGAAAACCCACTTCAAAGACGGGAGCATAAAAGCATGTCACCCAACTTTAAACACTATCATACATCTCCGTTCCAAACGAGACGTAATTTTTGTGTCAGGAATTACACGGACAGAAAAACAATTCACTTCGCAAGGATAACACAAGAATAGTCCCAACTTCTCAGACAGCTTTAGCTTATCCCACCCCACATGGAATTTTCTACACTCACTTTACAAAAACCCGCAAAAATATCCAGAATGCAGTTGTTCCTCGAGCGAATTATTTTTTTTTGTTTAAGACCCCTTCTATTCCCTGAACATTTTCCAGGAGAATTGTAGGAAATGAGGTAGTGACACAAAAGACATTAATAGGGTTCCCTCTGGGAAGGAGAAAAAAAAAGTGTGATGATGATAGTGCAAGTTTTTTCGTCTTAAAACAGACAATACAGTTATCCCTATAAGTTTTTTAAAAGGTTTAGTCCAAACTGGAGTCCTTTCCTTTTCTCAGCTTCTAATAAATCCTTTCACAGTCACTGATAATGGGACAACTGAGAACAGAGCTTGGAACATGCAGCAGAAAAATTTGCTGGCAGAGGCAAGTGCAGATGGCCAAAACCAGGAGGAGAAAAAGATCCTTTAAGATCCAATATAAGGATATGGAGTCTGTTATGTAATGAATCCCTTTTTATTCCCGGTGTTATTATATCATTCCTCTGTTTTTTTTATATTTTAACCTTTGGAACAATCACAAAAAAACTCCACTAAAAAACTTATACATGGGATGTTAGACCAACCAGTGGTATTTTATTTGCGAAGGAGAACCCACCAGAGAGAGTTGAGGATGAGGAGAGAAATATATTAAGTTAGCAGAAAGTTAAGTTGACTTTGCCAAGATTGTATTTTCTTGCACCACCACCACCAAGGCAAGACACCCGAAATGACATATTATTCAGGAGACTATAGTCGGGTTGCTCGTCTTTTATTTCTTTTTATTGTTTATGTCCATATAATGGCTGAGAGTACATTTTTGGCTTCAACACCTCCACCAACAACAGAGTTTTAAGATGGGACGAGGAATAGTAAGGAAAAAAACGTCCTCACCTTAGAATTTTTATAGACAGGGGGAGAATCTCTCCTCTTATTAACTAATTATGTCAGCACAAACACGAACGAATGCAATTTCATTCCTTTCCCTGGAACAATAGAAGTTTTCTGTTTTTATGAACGGGGAGAATGAAAAAATGACACGCATAAAAGTTTGGAGATGTTTTTCTCCTGTTTTCTGTAGAATTTCCTTTGATATAATGATGGGATCACATAATAAAAATCGTAATGGGATGTATCTGTATCTAATGTTCTTTTAATGACACGCCAAGTTCAAGGTTCAAAGGGATCAAGAAACTTATTCCCTCAGACTGTGCATTAGCACAGGGTAGTGATAGCATTCTGCAATCTATATATTTGCAGAGATCCCTATACAAGGGAGAAGATGAGCAATAACTCTACCTTCCCAATTCCCACTCCTGGGGTAATATTAAACACGGCTGTATATAAAGTGGAGAGAGAGCTGTGCAGTTTTTTACGTAACATTTACGAGTTACGTATGCGTGCGGAGCTTCTATCCTCTCTGCCGTCTCAAGCAAGACTGCTCACGACTGTGTAGTTTTGGGAAAAGAGACAGGGAGCCCCAGCAAGGGCTTCTACGGAGAGTTGAACTTTAGTTCGTTCTTCTTCTCAGCATTCTCAGCCCAAACATCAACAGCCACTCTGCAAAGCAAGTCAACTTGGGGTACAATCATACAAAGTAGAGTTTAGCGAGCTCTGTACTGCTTCTTCAGCATAAATTCAAACCTTTTGCTTCTCTCAACAAGAGAGCTAGAGCTAACCCTACCCAATCCCTATCGGCTATCCTTTTTTCTTCAGAGTATGCTTTTGTGCATTAGGGCCACCCACCACAGCAAAGGGAAAAATGGAAGGACCGACAACATTCAACATGCCAAACCATCATATCAACAATCGTCTGGGAAAATGACTCTTGCTTTCCAGTGAGTTTTGCTTCCGTTTTTTAATCCTCAATTTTCCAGCTACCTCTATCCAGAATGGAGAAATTTTGTCCGTGAAAAAAGAAACAAACTCCAATTGTGCAATTTTTTAGTTTGAACGCCACTATATTTTAATAAGGAAGAGACGAATCCATAGCTCAGGATAGGTCTCGTGATGCCAAGTTGGTCGTAGATATATACAGCTTGAATACCTCGGTGACAATGACAGTAGTTACTTTTAGCAGAGCGTCCTTGACTCTCATCTGAATTTTACTCTTTTTTGTACTTGTTTGTGGACACTGGAGTCCAGTGACTGGACGATTTAAAGTTTCCACTTTCTCCTCATACTCACTTCATCATCCGCCTCTTCCCCTTCCATGTCTTTTGGACTCTTGATGACGAGCATTCACTCATGAATGAGGTAGCGGTCTTCCCAAAAACAGAGAACAAGGACATATTACGACAGAGATATGAACTTTTTCGGTGGCTCCCACCCACATCAAGATGACTACCTATAGAGATGAGGGCTGTTCTTGTGAAATATGAAATAATGTTATGTAAAATACTTGTTAGCTAATTTTATTCAAGAAAAAGTTAGCACATAAAAATTGGTATTCAGAGTTGTCCTCCCTTGCTCAGAAGACAAGCCAAGCGGAACACACTCCCTTTCCTCGCTCTCCATTTTTATTTAACTCCAACAAATACACAAAAAAAGCATTGGTGGTGGTGGCTGGAGTTCCCTTTAAAAAAAACTGTTACTCTCTCCAGTTTTTTTCTCCAGAATGCCCTTTTTCCATGCTAAAAAATACGTGTAGTTTGGACCATCACCATCATCATCTCCAGTTACAAACAATGAGCTGCTAGATCACAATCTCACTAGTCCCGCTCGTTTCACAAGATGTAAGGATCCTTTTCTTTTCATATTATTTTTAAGTAGCCTTCATCCCATTCCTTGGGTCCCTCCATAAGGATAGGATACAGTTTCTGGAGGAAAGCGAGCGAGGAAATTATCTCTCTGAAATAAATTTCCCAACTCTTTCATACCATTCTCAAGTTTATATTTATGCACTCGTATTAACTAAATGTTGCGTAAAAATATACTTATGTAGATCTCTCCTTTGGATATAAAATGAAAATGAAATATGTCCTTGCTGATACAAACTTATCACACTTTTTGTTTCTACTTTTCAGGGCGAGAGGAGGCGAAAAAAAACAGTTGAAACTTTTAGGAATGATGATAAATTTCAGAATTTATTCCCCTTTTGAACCAGAGATTCCTCATCACAAACCAAACATGCTTTTTTATCCCTGTTCAGCCTGCCCTAACATGAGAGTGGACAGGTGGAATTGGATTCTTCACAGTTATGCTCAAAAAGAAATAAAAAAAGTATCCCGTATCCCTTCACATTTCATTCAACAAGGTTGGATGCTATCAGATATAAAAAGTTGGCATAAAAATCAAGAATGAGGAATGAATCTCCATGAGTTTTTGTCAAAAATCTGAAAGAAAAAGTCATTCCGCAACTTTGCCATATCATATTCGCCTGCTAAGGTAGGCGGAGTTTTTAATATTTCATTTCAAAAAAGAAGAAAAAAACACATTTTCCATCCTTTCTACTAAACGGATAATTTACAATTGCACGCAAATCTGGTTTTGGTCATGAACATCGGAAAAAACCAGGCGCTGAGAGACCTTGTCATTGTGGTTTTGCAAAAACAATCATAATTTTGCCACATCTAACAAAAATTTACAACAGGATTCGCTACACTGGTAGACCCACACTGTCACATGAATAACTGTGTGAAATCCATTTAATCTGCAGTCAACTGGAAAAGCTAAGATCCTTGCTGGTGGTGACGATCGGCTTGGTCTAGGGCCGAAAAGTTTTCCTTTTGAGTATCCATTGCAGCCGCCGCACAACCCCCCAATAAAATTATATTTCCCATTGTTTTTATTCCTCCACATTACACCTTTAATGCGCCCAGCCGAAATAATATTAAAAACATAACAATGACGCTTTTAGACCGAGTATATTTCAGTTTTCTTGGCTGGCTCCAAAAAAAACTCTCTTGACTTCTCTCTCAGCTCAAGAGAAGAAAGGGAAAAGTCGGTCGATATCATATCACTTCAAAGGAGCCACTGGAGTGAAACAACAAGATTAGCAGAGAGGTATTATAAATTTATAAAATGAAATTATAAAAGTCAAAAACTTTCCCAGTCAGACATCAGTAAGAAGAATCCTTACTGGAAATTATATAAATTACATTTTATTTTACCGAGAAACTTTCATCTTATCTAGCATCTCCGCCATGTATCATCCCATCAGCATCATATCATATTCATATCAGGTTTTTATTAGAAGTAAGCGAGGCTGGGCCGGCAGTCGCTTATTTTTTTAATGTGTTTGCGTGAAAAAAAGTTCTTTTCTTGTAATTTTATTATTAATACTTTCAAAATATCAAAAGTCGTGATCAAAGGACTGCCTAAGCGAGAGTCATAAAAACATGCATACGGGACACGGGTAGCGAGCTATAATAGGATAATGAAAAAATCTTATTTAAAGATTTCATCTTTACTTCATCATCATCATCATCATATCATCTTCATTTAATAAACGTGCTTTGTCTAAGGTCGACTCACTCACCCGTCTGTCACAACCAACCTACATATTTCGGTAAGCTTATATTTTACTGATGTGATGTAATATGCCTTGGCTGTCATTTCTCAAATGTATGGCCACATGAAAGTAACGCTTCGCAGTTGTAAAGCAGCTTGAAACATTACAATTTTTAATGATGATGATGATGATTGTGAAGTGAAACCTACGCTACGATGAATCGTATTAAACTTTTTGGAAATGAGATTGTTCACGGAGTTTTGAAGTGAGGCAGGAAGTACAGAGGTCTCCTAACATGGGCATATGGAGTCTCCTGTGTTAGACAGGCCAAGTTAGTTGGATCATTTGATTCACCTTTGGCATTACAGCATTTAAATATTCCAGTCATGTACCCGTAGAATAATTCCCTTTCTATGATATTGATATGTACATAATTTGCTGGGAATTAGACGCTCCCCGATTTCTCTTCATCATGGGTTCATCTATAACAGGGATAGAAAGTGGATGAGAAGACGACATCCTCCTAATTGATGGGTTTTAATCCAATCAATGTCATCCGTCAGTCAGCCAGTTGCACTTGGAGGCCACGCTATAACTCAATCCTTCCTATATCCCAGATCACATCTCCAATGTACCGATCTCAACTAGACTAGCCCATAAAATAGAATTTTTAATATATTTCAGGTGGATGAGTCCACGCTTCTTCTTCTTCGGGAGGGTCTTCTTATAAATTATTAAAATGAACTAAATGGACAGCTTAGAATGGAATGGCAGATGTAAATGCAGTCAAAGTCGGAAGAGAGTCCCGTCGAATGCACGACTCGAGTCAGTTAGCTAGTCCTGCTTTAGATAAATAAAACATTTTTAAACACTGCTCATTCCTCTAAATTCCTCCCCAACTTGGTAGGTAACGCATTCCCCTCATCAATTCCATATTAGGTTGGTTAAGCTGCAAACATTTTAAAGTAGATGATGATGATGAGGCAATCCTAAAATAATACAAAACATTCTGATGCTATGATGATGACAGACTAGCTATACCTATTTATCTAGGAATTTTGGTGACTGACGACGACAATGATAATGCATACTGCTTAAGGTACTGTGAAGACGACTTTATGATTTCATGCTCAACTTTAAACAGTATTTTTATATCATCCCTGAAACAGCTGCTGAATATGATTTTTTACTTTCAGAGTTGGGCTGGTCGATTCATCGTGGGAACTCACAGAGTGCATGCCTCTTCCTCCTCTCATGTTGAATTGAACATGTCAAATTATGCATAGCGTTGTGGTAGTCGAAGCTCAGCGCGGGTGACCTCCCAGCAGGATACCGTCGTATTTTTCTCCCCATGCATAAGTTGGGCAATTACTCCTCATACCTTATCATTACTTAACATGTTTCTACTTGTTACATTTTTTTACAACTTTTCGTTCCTAAACTGCAAGGTAAAGGTAATAAAGTGCAGTGCATGCTGCTGGTCTGGTATGCAACCATTATCATATTACTTATGCCATTTTATTGAATTCCGTTGGATAGTCTTAAAAAGGTTATGAAAATTTTAGGAGTAAATTGGCCCCAATAATGATAGTTCCACAGGTATTTAGCATATTTAAACTGCGGAAAGGAAGGCTATTATATTACTTAACAGTTGGCTGAGCCAACCTGTGTGGCGGTTGGTTTGGTGGTATTGGGGTGGCTGGCATGTTGAATTGACGCAAAAGATAAATGCTCCTCCATCCGTCTTCTTCTTAGGTTTAGCGCTGATGTCGTGTCGATGACTTTATAGTCACATATGCACAGTCATTTTCTTGTCGATGAATGTTATTAAAGCTAATAGGCTTTGAAGGTAGGGATTTTAGCTACGAGGCAGAAAGTTGCTGGGAAGAGCTACCCATTTGTGAGAGAGCATGACTCACGAAATTCAGCAGAGGAAAATGGTTCAAATTATAATCACCGTACCTGAATCATTTAGCGTTTTAAATGGTGCAGAGTAGTTTGAATGGGATGATGACTTAATTCTGTACGAGCTGAATTGCATGTTTTGCAGTAGTGAGAATTTTTCTAGATTTCATGCTCCGTCTGCCATCTCTCAACAGGAAGCACAAAATGTCGTTTCTGGGTATACTTATGTAGAGAAACGTAACTAGTAATTTTTTCTGCAGTTGAATTAAACCAACAATGTTTGTCCTTGTGGTAGACAATCACAATCAAATATCAAATCCAATCGTATGTTGCTGACAAGAATCACAATTTTAATCGTGTATGCTTAGAGCTAAAGACCTACCTTTACAAAAGCAAATCTTCTTGTAACTGAGGTCAATATATTCATCACGTTCAAGATCATATTGGATATGATGTTAGTGGTTTGAATGGTTAATATATTATCACTAGCTGCAAGAGATTTGCAGTTCTCTCGTAAATAGATGATTTAACTATTGTTGATGTGAGAGCATTTTTATAAATATTGTACAGCAATATGCAATAATATATAAAGAGAGAAAGCAATGTTGTAGGTTGTGGCTCTTACTATAAGAAAGCATTCCCCGCTGCCAACTAGCGATGGGAATTGTTAATATTTTGTATCTGTAACTTTCTAGCACGATGGTATTTTGGACGGAAAGAGTCCTACAATTTTGGAAGATGGTGCGTCATGTTCCACCCTTCTATTTCTATTACAACTAACCAGAAGCAGAGTTATTTGCCATGAGTTGTATTTGCATGCAATATCCTGTTATTTGTATGTTCAAGGGACAGACTGTTCCAAAACAGAATGCGTTTTAACGTGCGTTAGAATTTTATTTTCATTTCATGTTTGATTTCATTTCACAGCAAACATAAAAACACAAATAAAAACTCGAGTACACGCCCATTCAAAAAAATCAATGTTGAAATTACCCCTGTTCAAGTAAGATAAGCATATATACACTGGATTTTCTAACACATAATAGGCGCAGTGAAAGTCTGTCTAGGGGATTGAATAAAATATGAATTTAAAATATAATTTAATTGGGAACATTAGGCTTTTCTCCGAATAATATATATTATAGTAAGCATTACTCAAACTAAGTAAACAGAGAATTTAGAAACAAGCTGTATGTCCGTTACCGTTATCACCATACTATTTCTCTCAGCGCGTTTGAGATAAGAGCTACGATCCCATCAATCACTCGCCTGATAATGAGAAGAGTGGAATGACAACTTGGGATGATTTGGCTATATTCATATCAATCACGTGCTGTTTGCTTGCTATCGTTTAAACAATCTGTCGTTGGATATTTGATCTGCACATTCAAACTCCAGCCCAAATTACTAGATTGGACCAAGTTGGTTAGCAAAGTTCCCACACTCAATTTGGCCAAGTTTTTGACAAGCCAAATTACTGTAAAGCTTAACAATGGACAACTTCCAGCTTGTTGTGGGCAGCACAGGTTTGTCTCGACTGGATTTTAAAAATTACTTGCAGACATTTCTGCTGAAACACGATCAACTAGAAATTTTTTAATGTTTTAATATTTTCTCAGAGTGCCCGACCAATACTGTTGTTTCAATCATCCGACCATTCACATTAATCAGCAATGAATGGCCTACACTCGCAATGGAATTGAATGTTGGAAACGATCATATTAAAAGGTTTAGGCAGGATCTGCTCCTTGACAAAATCACTAAAATGGAGATCATGAGTGAGCTGCTCGAGTTGTGGGTAGGAGACAATGGGAGTAATGCAACGCTAGTTGAACTCCTCAATGTCGTGGAGGGACCGTGCGGGGCAAATGATGTTGGGGGTGAGTACAATTATAGTTGTTCTAATTTTTCATCAAACTTATCTGCAAACATAAGTTCCTTCTTTACAGAATCTCTCAGACTCCACTTTCATTTACCCTGCAAAGCCTCAGACGGCAATCCATCAATCGATTGGAATGACATTCCTCCTTCGTTTCAAAAACGAATAACCGAAAATTTCCTAAATTGCTTCCCTACTTTGAAGTTCTCGGAGACCTTGCCAAATTTGAAAGGCCCTGCACTAATAAACCTAATGATAGGGAAGGAACTTCCAGTGTTCGTCCACCCATTCCCTGACACACTGCGCTACTACATTACCCGGAAGCTCATCACCAGGAACATCATTTCAAAAAAAATTTTTGAGCAGAACTCGCAAGACATTTTCCTGTTCACAGGACTGGATCCATCCGAATTGAGTGCGTTGGCTGGAAAATCACTCACCGGAACCTCAACCGCACAGCTCCGCTGTTTCTCCACCGTCAAGTTTATGATTCTGGACAAAGTCCATCACTTTGACAAGATTTGTGAGAAGACCAAATATCCAGTCCATTTTCTTAGAAGGGAGGATGACGGGAGGCTGCGATGGATCAGGTCGAGCGGAGGGATGGACAATTTGCAGAAATGCGTTGACCAGTTGCAGGATGAGTTTAAGGAGGTGGAGTTTTGCAGACATTTGGGTTCAGACACGAGCCCTGTGATCATTTGCGATAGCCCTGGCATGGGCAAATCCGTCCTCTTGGCGCAGATTGGGGTTGCGCTCGGCCGCCTCCACCCTGACAGGACGGTGCTGTTTGTTGTGTTTACCGAGTTCATAAAAGAAATCAAGTCGATTGAGATAAACGATGAAATTGAAATGATTGAAGTTGCGCTGCAAAAATTGACTGGGGAGAAAGTTGTCCACGCAGAGGAAACAATTGTCTCCTTTGAACTGCTACTGGACGGATTTGATGAATGGGACTCGGCGGACTACAAATTAGCCCATTCAATATTAAAACGAATCTCAATTTCATTCAACTCCACCCGACTCTGGGTCACCTCCCGCCCTCACCTGATGAAAGAACTGGAGACTAGCCTTAACATTCTAGGCTACAACATTCGTCCTTTTGATCAGCAGGATCAGGTTCAGTTCTTATCCTCATTTTGGTCACGAAAGGAGCAACTGGATGAAGATAGGAGTAAGCTGTTTGCAGAAAATTGTCTCAATTCTTTAAAATCAAAGATGAACTCGCATTCCCAAGATATCGCCGGGATCCCTCTCCAGTGCCTGTTGATTGGGGAGGTTTACGAGGAGGATGCGGTGGAATACGCAGGGTTGGGGAATGAAGGTGGACGCACGATTGGGATTGACATCGGAAGTATCAAAGAGTTGTATCGGCGCTTGATAAGGAAGAAGATTGACAAGTACAAATCCTTAAATGGCAGATTTAGTGGGGGTGAGGTGATGGGTTTACATGCGCGACTTGGTATGGAATTGATTTTTCCTGGCAAAATAAAACTGGGACCTCCTCCAGATGAAAGCTGCATTGCTGAATTGTTGAAGGTCGGGATTATCGTGAAATCTTCGGGACCATACACATTTCTACACAGAACCTTTGCTGAATATTTCGTTGCTTGGTTTGTGGTGGATAAGCTGGGGAGGGAAGGGGTGTGGACGGGAGAGATGAATGGTTTTTTTTTTTCATTGGATTTTGGGGTGTCGGGATACGGAATTCTACAATACTATAAAATTTTCACAACCAGTTATCTGCTACTTCCTGAACTTCATTACCAACCTCACAGCTGGAAACGATCCTCCCCAAATCTGCACCCAGCTAGATACGGAGAGTCCCCAGCTCATTAATACTATCGCCCACGCATGCGCGTACGCCGACCACGTGCATATATTCAAACTAGTCCACGCCCGCTTCGAATCTGACGAGTTCTACACGAGGACAATTTTTACAAAAGGTTTCCTCCTCCATTCCATTAGCCGTTCCAGTTTGGAGCTGGTGAAACCCATAGTAACTCAGCTTGATAAAGAGAACTGGTTCAGTATGGAAGTGCAGGGTGACGCACTTTGTAAAGCGGTCGAGGTCGGAAAGTTTCCGATTGTTGAGTTTCTGATCAAGGAGATGGGGCTACACGGGATTGTGGAGGAGTTGAGTTATGGAGCGGGAGAATTGGTGCAACACTGTATTGAAGACTCTTATGATCATTCTGATGAAGAAGTAGAAACCAGAATCCAGGTGCTTCGAATGCTCATTGGGATCAATGGGTCCATGCTGAATCGTAAAGTTGGTAGGAGACCACCCCTCTTATTTTATTCCGTCCATGTAAAACTGCTGATCGAACTTGTCCGGCTTGGAGCGGATGTGTTTGCTGAAGATAAATACGGCACAGTTTTGCATTTCACTCGTTACCAAGAATTGTCTAGCAGCGACTAGACCACTCCCTCGTAATGAGCATTCCAGACGACAGCCTTCGACAGTTGGTGAACAGAAAGGACAGATGGGGATACACCCCGCTGACTAGTGCTCTCAAATGGATTGACCCAGCCCCAGAAACGCTGGACGTGTTCTACCGCGTAGGTGCTGACTTTAACCATACCGATTCAACAGGGTCCTCCGTGCTGGAGGTGGCAATTAGACTAGTACGAAGTGCAGTCACAATTCGTAAGATAATTCAACACGGGGGTATCAAAGTGTTGGAATATCAGGCTATAAAACCTTCCATTCTGCGGCTATTCCACCCAAACCGACGTACCAACCTTTTACACATTGCTGCAGAGTGGGGAAATGTGGAGGCCGTGGGTGTGCTTGTAGACGAGCACAGGATCGATGTAAATTCGAAAGATGAGCGAGGGCGTACACCATTGGATCGGTTAATCGAAAGCAACAGTGATCGAAACCGGTTTGCCACCGGATGGGCACTAAAGAACCGGGGTGGTCGGTTTAAAGACAAATCGTTGATAGTTGCTGCAGACAATGGCAACGTGCAATCTGTCCGCTTATTAATTTTGTTTGGAGTTGATGTGAACGGGAGGGATATATGGGGGAATACCGCTCTCCACAAGGCTTTGGAACCTAAGCCCTGCTACTCTCAACATCAATCCACCATGGTCCAGCTCCTCCTACACAGTGGCGCTGACGTTACAGCGCGGAACAAACTGGCCAGCACCCCATTACACATCGCCTTGAAAAATAAATATTTGGACTATAAAAGTTTTCTACTTCTCAAATCAAAAATGGACGAGACTGGTAGCTGGACACCGTCCCTACGCAAACTTGTGCGAAAACGTATATCTGTCTGATAGAAGATAACGGCAATAGCGGTCCACACCGCAGCCACTCGGGAGCACCTCACAGCCTTACGGCTTCTTGTACAGAATGGAGTCGACAAAAATAAATGGGACGGAAGTAGTAGTTAACGATAAATCATGGTCATGGGTCATGTTGGCGGGTTAGAAATACCTCTAATATCCCCACAGTAGGGTAACCCACCCATACATTTTTCATTTTTGTATTTGCTAAAATGTGTCAAATAAAGAATACAATGCAATACGGGTGACTTTTGTAACTTGCTTGATTAAATTATGATATACTGATTGCATACCACGTCTTCTTTACTTGAAAGCCATATATAACATAAGTATGTATGTATGTAACTCGTGTCTCCCAATTAAGGATGTACAAGCACAAATGCAAAAAATAAGGATTCAGGAAAGTTCCCATATTGAAAGTGAAATGTTATGAAAACTATCATAATCTGCGTAGGATGAATTACATTTAATTGACAAAAGTAACTCTTAGCTAAAACTCTGATTTTAAAATCTATTTTTATAATTTTGTTCAACGTAGAAGAAACTGCGCAGCGTCTTTCATTAAGTAAGACACTCTAGGATAGTTTCATTCAAGAAAGAACGCATCAATACAATACTGCTTTTTTGCACAACCACAGACTATCCGCTCGGGAGCTACTTGACCTATAATTAGAGCAAACTATTCTGTCACAATTTTGGTACGGTCAAATAGGATTTAAAAGGTAGTGCCAGTTTGCTGCTTTTTGGACGACTTCACTTTGGAAAGAAACATCGTTATTCCTTACCACATCCTTTCTCCGCTAATGAACTGCTCCTAGTTTGAGTAAAAACATGCGTAAGTCATCTTAACCTACCTTCTCTCACCATATTCTGGAACAAATCAATCCTTTAGTTATTCATATATAGGTTGAGGCTTTCCGGTTCAAAAACATTTAAGGAATATCTCATGACCGATAAACAGATCAGTACAGTTTTCCTTCTTGTTCCATTACCATTTCACGAAAACTTTAAGTAATATTCGTTACAGGATTTACACAAGCTCTACAAACATGAGTATCGCGTTTTCCATTAACTTCCCAAGGATTTTGGGAATTCTACTGCTGACATTGTTCATCATGTCTCAACTAGCCGTTGTCATTAAAGGTGAGAAAAGAAATGATCATATTTATTCCACAAAAAATATAATTATTTAAAATAAACTTTTCTATGTATTAGCTGGCCGACATGGATCTGGGAGCAAGGGACCTTGCTCTTTTAATTTATCGAAAATGAAGGTGACTTGTAAAGGGGGATAGTGGACACCGGACAAAAAATAATTTCCTCAGAAGGACAAGTTCAAATAATCTTCTACTGAAACTAGATTTATGACATTATTAATTAGGTTTGTTTGTATTACAGTTTATTTGATACTAGAAAACATATTTCCTGTTTATATTTCGTATATTCCATATTCACTTTAAGTTATTTGTCAATAAATAAAACATGATTTGAATTCTATCCATTGGCAGACATTAGCAGTTGTATGCATTTTATTCCAGCAACATTCTCCGGGTAGCGCTCGTGCTAGCCGTATTTACGTACAATCCGAAAAGTGCTCAAACTTGTGGGCATCGAAAGGAGTCAATATATGAATAAATTGATACTTTAAGATTGCTGCCATTACAGGTATTAGATTTCCGTACCTAGCCTCCTGACATGTTTCAACATATCTTTGTCCGCGAACTACATAAAAGCATCTAAGAAACATTAAATTTTCGCAAATAACTTCGCCTTTGCATTACATTCCTTTTTCTACATATTACGCATGCAAACTTATCCTCGAAATCTGTAAATACATCTTTGATTCTATGAAGGTGTGCAGTTTTTGTTTAGAATACGACATTAGAAAAATTACCAATAAGGAACACGTCAATACATTAATGATTTTTTCGCTAAACCATAAAGGACGCGTGCATTGTTGTGGTTTCTGCAATATTTTCCTTAACCGTGATAGCTATAGTATTATAATATGAGCATTTTCCAGCTTTTATTATTGCATTTCTTGTGGTTGACACCATCCGGTTTGGGAACTACTTGATCGATAAATAGAAATATTATTATTCCTTATTACCACATCCTTTCTCTGCTCAATGAAATCAGGGAATGCTTCTAGTTTGGCTTCTAACTTAAATTGTGGTCGGGAACTGCTTGATGATTGAGTTTGTATTAGAAATAGAACACAACAAAATTTAACGGGAACATATTGATTTTCATATTCAGGAAAAAAATTTAAACTGAAAAAAGTCTCTTCTTTGTTTATTTTTTGGTTGAGGCTTTCCGCTTTGAAAATATTTAAGGAGTCACTCACGACCGATAAACACATCAGTACAGTTTTTGTTTCCGTTTCATTATCATTTCACGAAAACTTTGAAGCAGTATTCCTTATAGGATTCACACAAGCTCTGCAAACATGAGTATCGCGTTTTCCATTAACTTCCCAAGGCTTTTGGGAATTCTACTGCTGACATTGTTCATCATGTCTCAACTAGCCGTTGTCATTGAAGGTATTTACGAGCAATAAAAGAAAGGACTATTATTATTCAACAAAAATATAATTTGTTTAAATTAATTTCTTCTACATTTTAGCCCAGTGCCAGTGCTCACGTGGGCGATGTACTGGTTGCAACACTCCCCCGACTTGCTCTTTTAGGAACGGCAGGTGGTCTTGTGTTGGCAGAAAGTAAGAAAAAAAGACACCGGATAGAAATGAGTGTCCTAAGAAGGCCAAATTCAAATAATTTAGCTAAAATTAAATTTCGAAAATTGTTAATTCATATTTAACAAGTTGTTACCGTCTATTTGACATAAAAAACAAGTTTAATCATATCATTAAATTATTTGTCAATCAATAAAACATGATCCGCATTCCATGCATCAGCAGAATGAATGTAACAGTTGAATGCATTTCATTCCAGCAGCTTTCTCCGGGTAGCGCTCGTGCTGCTCGTACTCAGAAAGTTGAGTTCCCTTTGGAAAATATTTGTTGTTTGGACTAAAGATGGCATACAAAGCGGTCAGGGCATTATTATTGCAAGCAGCAGAATACTCTCGACAAACCCGACTTTCCTTTTCTGTTGGAACTGGAAAGGTCGAGTAGGGAAAGGAAGACTTGACTTGGATATACGGTTACATTATTCATTGAGTAACATCCGGCATGCATTTGTGTATCAATTTGTTTGACAACAATTTATTTCGTTTCTTTGAATATGGATTTTTTCATATGCAGTCATTCGATCGCTACCCTCTTCAGTTCTCTCATAATTGTATGCACAAAAATGACTAGAATATGTCAACTGTGCGTAGAATATTGATCATTATCATTATGATTGGTGATTTATGCATGTTAGCATTTATGTGAAATAAAAATAAGGAGATAATGATAATATTTACACTAATCGTAAAACCACGTGTGGGGATAACTTGAGATTGCCACCATTGCTGGTATTAGATTTCCATATCTAGCGTCATATTCCACACGTTCATATTCCCAATCTCATCCAGCGCTTCCCATAACCTTCTCAAATAGCAAAGGCTGAACCCCGGAATCAGTAGGTATGATAATGCTGCAAAATTCATGCCACGTGCTTCATATTATTCAACTCAACCTGACGGAGCAGATTGAGTATGGAATGGAATGTCATATCAAATTATTATGCCAGTGTAAAGGTGACTCTTCCTGTAATCATAGTGCTGGAAACAATGACGGGCAGGACCTGGTTAATATTATCGTAATATACAATGCTGCTTTCAAAAAATATCTAATCCAAAATATCCTCCGTATTCGTCTGTAAAAATTTTTCCCAAACAATGAAACTGCTCTGGGATATTGAATCATGTGCATCGAAATTAAATCAAATTCAATCTAATAATGATTTCGTACTTTTGAAGAGCATTTTCCTTGCATTGCAGTGATAATACATCCATACAACAAAAAAAGATTCAACAACTAATACGTACATATCCACTCTAATCAAAACTTCATGTTCCTCCACTCCATACATACTGGATATTACAATGAAGAGGGAATGAAAGTGGACGCCCTGCACAATGAAATAATATGAACTAAACTAGCTCCCTTTACTCCACGATACATCCATACTTGAACATCATAACTGGAGGAAAGCAAAGTTCACTCCGCTTCCTCCACCGTTCCCATCACTAGCAAAGATATACAGAAAGCGCACATAGTACATACCATATAAAAGGGGAGTTGGAGCTAAGCCCCAACTTTTTAAGATAAACTCAGGGTTGACTAGAGAAAATGTGTACAGTCGGTCGACAACTCGCATCGCATCAAGTTCGAGATGGAGTGAAACGTTCAAGCAGTCATTCTTTCTCCCCATTCAAGCTATAACCGTCCCAGTCATCAGCGGGGAAAGCTCGTGTCGTGTGCAATGAGCAGAGCAACACAAAAATACGAAACTCTTTAATACCCTTTTTGAACAAAAAAATCGTAGTTGTTGCGTACGCACACACGTAATCTCAAGTACATATTTGGCAAGTGAGCAGTCTTGTTAAGAATTCTTGACAATTCATTTCCTTTCGGATACCTACGTCCTCCCCTGAAACGTTCCAGTGAAAACCCGGGGAAGAGTGTGGAAAAGCATTTATTTTGCTAGCCTTTGTTGCTATTCCTTCTCCTGCCTTTGAAAGGAAATGGTGCAATAACGGCAGCCAGCTCTAAAGTATCAAAAAGATTTTGTTCCCTTTTTTGTTTTCTCCAGAAAGGGAAATCTAGTATTAGTGGGGCTGTTGTGGCGTGGCGTGTGCTCAAACATGTGTTTTATGTTGAGTTGACATTGATGCAGGTTGAAATTAATCTTCCACAAGTTGCACTAGCGTAATAAGTCTAACATAATGACTTTATGAAAGATTAATATCTGATTGAGAAAAATAATAAACTGGTTTTAATGAGAACTTGTTGAGAGAAGCTGTGGACTTAAAAAAGGTAATAATTTCTGACAAGATACCCCATTTCGTATATAGGCTTGCGAGGAATTTAAAAGATTATGATTATTACCGTATCATATTCATAAAGAAAGATAAAAGGGGAATCACCAAAGTAGAAAATCTTTTGCTTGTGGAGTTAAACGAGAAATATTTAATTTAACTAGTGCATAGGATTTTAGGAAAATAGGAAGGAAAATATCATCAGACGAAAATGCTATGAAAGGTTTGTTGTGATAACAATTTTGCCAGACATGTTTTGACTCGATTTGAAAATACATTTTTGTGGTAAAGTGAAAAGTTGTTGGTGTTGAAAACTCATTCCTGGGATAACTGCGGCAGAGGGAAAGGGAGAGTTGAGTGAGCTCGCTTCCTTTCACTAAAGGATAGCTATTGACTTTCTACGCACCCTTTCTCTCCCATTCAATTTAAGGGAGGGGGAGACTCTCTTCCGTCAGCTACTCCAACCAACTTTCTTCCCTATCTGTGCACATATACTCTGACAAGGACAGTAGAAATGCTGACGGCATTCTTAAACTGATCTTATCCAGGCGTTTTTGTTTTCTTGAAGATCTTGAATAAAACATGTATCTTATTGTGTGATGAGCGGACATCTTCGCTGAATTTCACATTGCCCCTGTTTACCCTTCACTGAAATTTGCAATCAATCCAATTCACTTTCAGCCATAAATGTAAACTATAAACAATCTTACAGTTTCATAATGCCCCAGACCTGTTCTACGCAATCAGTATTAGATGGAAATTAAATGAAAACTGGCAACATGAAATCCTTGTGAAAGTAAAAGTACTTCTCCGTTACAAGCCCTCACATCCGGTTTAACTTGTTCAGGAAATTGCAAGTGCCAAAGATCAGCCGAAACCCCAAAATCCAGCCATGAAGAGTTCAAAGGGCTTGTCGCGTTTGTGTTTTTGTGATTTTCCAAGACTGTGTTCCTCAACCCTTTTGCAGCTCTGCTTCACCATCCTGCTCCTCAGTGAGGTGGTGGACGGGCTGAAGAAAATGCACGGCGAGAATGAATCAAAGAAAGGTAAGTATAAATAGAGAGGCCTTATCAATATTTTAGAGTTTCTTGATTGGGAAATTCCCTCCCAATTATTAAATCCAGTTTGATTGCCTTCCCAGATCCTCCCACAACAGTCGTCTAATAATCTGGGAGGGAAAAGTGTGCAGGAGATTAGATCTCCTTTTTAGTCATTTCGAAAACTACTTTGGAGGAGATTAAAGAACCTACCTAAATATGAATACGGCCTTCCCCTTCAGAATAAGTAATGTGACTGACATTGATAAATTCACGTTTTGATTGTATCTGCTATATCCTTCCAGACATTTCAGGAAAAGGGGCAATAATTGATTAACTCAAATGGAAAAACAAAAACAGCTCACTCAAAACCTTACTTCAAATAAGTCTACTCATGTTTGATACCTACGAAGAAGCATGACACCATGCACACGCCCACAGATAGACCTTGTGAAGGATCTCCTTAATGAATTAAATTTTCCTTTTTGGTTTCCATCCTTTTTCGCAGACATTAAAGTAACCCAGAACTTTTAGTAGTATCTTCATTGCCAGGGATAGGAAAACAAGTATAGAGGACAAAAGCAAATGCTAATATTTTTCTTTTGTACGGCGATATGATTTCATTTGAGTTAGCAAAAACTAGTTAGAGGAAGAGAGGAAGAAAAATAAAATATTTTTAAGGGGAAAGGGAGACAGCTGGATTAATTAAATTCAAGTTGAGGAGTCACTTCCCCAACAATATTATTAAGATGTGAGTGACTGCCGAGACTAAAATGTCTTGACTTTTGCTGTCTTGCCTACTTTTTTTAAAGACTACATCATCAGACGAGACATTTGAGAAAGGAAACTCCGATCTTTCTTCACAATCTCACATCCTTCATATTATTCTCATGCAAAATTCTCCTAATAGGTGGTATTATATTCCTTGCATTGGACTGAGGGAAAAGAGCGAGGACAAAAGTGAAAGTGGAGCTGGAATGGAAGTCGTTCTGCCATATCAACTGATGACTGGAATGTTTGACTGTTGACTGACTCCGCTTATATGCGGCTGTTGCATTTTTACTTCCTTTTTTATATTTTCCCAGCATTAATTTCTCATTCCGTCTCATTACAATTCCCCTCTCTCACTACTTTTTACTTTCTCCATCGAGATACTTCCAGACTTAAGTTGGCTTTGTATGTATAGCCATTTAAAACTTGGTACTACAATCAGCCCAGCAGAGCTGCAGTTTCCACATTTTATTTCACTGCTTGCTCAGCTCCCAATGGAAAACTTTTACGCAGCTTGATTGACGTCTGACATTCAGCCCTCGTTTATGGTTTTTTACTATTTCAGAACGAGAGAGGAATCCCATGCCATGTTGATGATGATATATCATCCGGCTTTTAGTATTAATTAAATGACTGGGCTGATGAAAGCGCGTATTTTTCTTAGGGATTTCAGGCTTCAACTGCAGTTTAGAGAAGTGCATGCATATGAATGCGTAATGCAAGTTGGAATGAAATTTGACTTTAGAATTGCTGATATA
>JAQGAH010000676.1:0-28603 GCA_034696885.1 Lepidocyrtus paradoxus | reverse complement strand
TCCCGTAGGATGGGAGAAACTAAAATTTACATATTATGCTATTTCTTACAAATACACTTCACTAAAATCCCCTTACAGTAAGTAAATAAAATTGCCGGTAGGGATGTTTTAACTTAATCTTAATTTGCATTCGCCGCATTGATACCAATTCAAAAGAATTGACAATTTTAATGTGTATACCATTTATCTCAAAGTTCGTTTAAAAGTTACTTCAATGGTAAGTTGGCTTTAGCACACGTGCAACGAGAGGTTATGCTTCCTGTGACGGTTTATAAAAAGGATAAAGGCCATACTGCCAATCTTAAACACTATCGTTGAATGATCCCAAGACACTATATAACCTAGCAAGGTCAGTCCAATGAGATATCTAGAGTTCAAGTCAATATTTATACTTTCAAATTAATCTTTGCTGTAACTCATGATAATTAAATGGAAGCTTGAGTTTGCAGTAATCATCAGCGAATATTTCACCATCCACAAAATCAGAGAGTCAATAGCAGATTGAGGAATCCTTTTGGATTTAAATAGGCTTGCGTGGCATTTACATTTAGTAGAAAATATAGCCATTGGAACTTGAGGCCCAATTTGTCATGTTTGGCTGAGAAGATTAGAAGACGTCATTAAATTATTCATATCCCCTTCTTGTTCACCTATATCGGCAGCTGGAATCATTAGAAATTCACGGGCACGTCAGGCTCCCAGAATTTCTAACTAATTAGCCTTCCTCAACTTTCATATAGGAAAGAAAATCGTTCCAGTTAGAAATCATTTCCAGCTTCCAATTATCAACAGGCAACAAAATATCTTGCTAAAAGTTCCCCATGTAAATAATATCCAGGTAATTTGCTCACGGAAGCTAATACGATTATATGGAACTGGATAGCTCCATATCATTTCATTCATTTCACAAATCCATGCAGAATATACCAATTTGGAGAAAAAAATTCGATGAAGGAACCTGACGTATTTAATGTACACTAATTAGTGATTACATTGTAGATTTGCATCATCAGCTTTTTTTGTTACTTATACGATCCCAATTTGCAACTTGGAATGAAATGAAATTACGAAATCCCTTTTCATACATCCTTTCTGTTGACTTCCGTCACACTTCACAATTTTCCTTTCTATCAATCAACTTATCATTTTTTTGCAATATGCAGTGCAAATCTCTTAATAAATATCTGGTTTAACTTGGCTGGTGGTCGTGCTCTTGGTCATTCATCAACATCACATCGCCTCACACATTAGCTTACCACTACAAGTATTGCCATCATCATCATCATCCTATTTAATCATATCAATTAACACACAGCAGTTTAGTTTGATCAATGTTTTCGTTCAATCATCATTTTTTAGTGGAAGCCAAGCAAAATAACAAAGTTGTTAAAGAGAAATCATGCAATAATGTGGGGGACGCCGAGTTAGTTAAAAAAGAGATTGAAATATTTCATCCACGTACTCACTCACACCATTCATCCCCCGATCCCGTTCATCCTTTCATCCCACTACAATTGAAAGAATTCATTCCATTCCAACGAGGGGAAAAGCTGTTGCAAAATCCAGTCTTGTTTGCTTACTTGCTTATTTTTTGCTAGCCCCTCTCTCGCGATGTGAAAAACCCGAGGTAAGTTTGTTTGAATACATCGTTTACGCAAAACACATTCATTACTTTTCCCCCCTTTACGTGTCCGCTCAGCAGAGAAGAGTGCAAATAAAAAAAATGTTGATCACGTCATATGACATGAAGAGGTTGATATTGAGCAGATGGGCTGTGAAGGGGATATAAAATAGTGAAATTCTTATATGATGATGGATCATGACGCTGATCTGATGATACATAGACCTCTCCGATTAGCCCTCTTGATGAACAACAGCCTAAAGGTGTTTTGACTTGTTTTGTTTTTCTCCTCGACATCATGCTCATGGGGAGGGGGGAAAATGGCGTGGTCTCTTTGCCTTTGTGGAATGTCTGAGCAAACATAACACATTGGGATGATAGAACGCAATAAACCCTCCCTCCGCCTCCTGCAAAAATATATAACTGGACCGTGATCCAGGGATTTGAGCGAGCGCTATTCTTCTGAGCCTCTTCCAGTTGCAAATTTTTGCACTGTCATGGCCAAGCACACGCTTAAATTGCTCAGAAAACAACATGGCTATACATATGGCTACCCTTTATTCTTCTTTGTTTAGGTATAGTTAGTTATATTTAGCATTAGAGGAATCGCTTATATAACTTGGAAGAGGGGAAGGTCTGTTTTGATTTCATTTTTTTCCATGCATGGTTCATGGTCGGATTTTCTCTATAAAGTAGGTAGTCTAGTTAGGCATTATATATTTTATTATATAATTTTACGGTGAAAAAAAGGACGTAAACAATTTTTGTCTCGAAGGAATTATTGTGCTGGCTTTGTCAGCAGCAACATCGGACAAGACAATGTAGAGTCGTTATCATCAGGTATTAAAGCCTGTTTTGGTAGTGCTGATTTGCTGATGGCCTAAGAATTGGCAAATCCTCTTGCAACGCTTATGTAGATGATGATTCACGTACCTAAAAGCATACTTTTTAGCGTGGCTCTGGCTATATTTGAGAATGAAAGGAAAATGGTGGTGAGCTTGTTGTTGGCTTGGAGGGATTCTGACGTTATAAGATCGATACGAGTATAAAATGCTATATGGGATAGGAGCTCAACCATACCAGTGGTCGTCGTCGTGCTTCACTGTTTATGGTGACTCCATTTCCGTGCTGTTCACAGCCTCACTGGTCTCAAGGTTACGCATTATGCCAATTGATGTTTTGCTCGTTCCCTTTGCTTCCACAATACATGACCCACGCTATCCTTTATTGAATACGCCAAGCGCCAGCGCAGCGCCACTCATACATAAACTTTGTAAGTTCTCACTGTAAATCCCAATGAATATAATATTGCTTTTTTGCCAAGGTTGTAAATTCGGCGTGCCATAATATGATAGAAGGAGCGTAGCCAGGCGCTGCTACACTGCGCGGTCTAAAACATGTACCTAAAGAGTAAAAACCATGTTGATAATATAGCGAAGGTGAGTGCAAAGTTAAAGATGTTTAATATATGGGGGAAAGAGGAGGAATGTATTCTTGTTAGGAGTAGTATACTTTGCTACTGACGTGGATCATCCCATGTCATGTCGCATGCTCGTTTTCAGAAGAAAAAAAACAAACAATTTTTCGCATGTGTATACTTCCCCCTAAACTATGATATTCATTCAGTTTGATAAATAAGTATGACTTTGTTATTTTGCAAAGATTATGGTATGATGTTGATGTGCCTGCCACATAAGTATTTTTACTTGGAAATGAAATCCGCTCCATAAACATGCCTCTCAGCTTATCGAGCATATGCCATTGAAAAAAGTTGACTCGGTTGATTTGGCAAATATCACGAGTGAAAATTGTTTAAGGCGCGTAGAGTCAATCGCTCCATATTGTTGAACCCATTCTGGCGTGTTTACATTTTATGAAGAGCTTTGGCTAAATTCCTACAGGAGCTATTATTATGCTCTTTGGAGTTAATCAAAGTGTTATTCCATTTTGCATCAATTGATGAGAGCTCTCCTGTTGAAGCACAAGTTGTGAAACTCGTTCTGTTCATGGCTCATTTGTATAGTTATGATTATATTAGTTACATCAAGTCAACAAAGGAGAGCTCAACGTGTGTCCGCACAACACATAAGCCTATCATATTCTCGGCATACCAGCCCATCATCTTATTCACATCACCCATACATTACAGTTATCTAACTTGTTCACCTCACATGTGATAAGATTAAAATAGGCATATAAATGGTTGATAATGTGATAACCAGGCATAGCTATGGCTAAGCATGACTACATCCTCATCTCCTTAAAACCTAGTCCATATTCAGCTAGATAATAACAAGTTACGTCACAAGCTCAAACACTGTTTTTTTTTCATTGTTTTTGTGCATGAGGTAGGGAGAGAGATGGAGAGAGGAGAAAAAACGTTTTCAAAATCATCATCAGACTTTGTTGTTTTGGATTTTTTTTTGCTCATTCGGGTTTTTGGAGTGGGCAAGTTTTCCACTTGATGCATGGGGCTGCTGATGATGATGATAGGCTATATGGGATGGATGACTTTATATATGTATGATGAGAGGAGAAAACAAATGATGAGGGGGAAAGGAAGCAGGCTGCGTACAACATGCGAAAAATATAGCAGTTCTACGTCTTTATTGACTGTTTAGTTTTTTGCTCAGAAATCCTCTTCCCATTGGAGGAAAAGGAGGGTTGGCTATAGCTATGAGTGTTTTTTTATAGAACTTGATCTATTACTCTGACGTGGTTGGCAATAATGAAATCGTACGATTTTTGTTTTCTCTCAGAATTCTGAGAAACATGCCATAAAATATTTTCGCAGCATTAGGTACTGCGTACGTGAGCTCCTATTGTAAAGGGGCTGAAGGGAGCGGAAATGGATTTCACGGTTCCTTGAGCTAAAATATGTTTTGGGTTAACTCATCAATGGAAAATGTAGGTAAATGATTTTTTTTGAATATGTAATACCTACCAACATTATTGGCTATTATTAAACTTGGAACTCGGATTAAATTAGAGATACGTATTATGACGCGCGAGATCAAAAGAATCTTCGCAGTAGAGTGCCCCACTCCGCATAACATGTTAGGTTGTCGTTGGTCATCACAAATGATATGGTAATGTTAAGGTCATCAACATGCTCACAGACAGGGAAAAAATACAAAGTGTATTTTGCTTGGCTGCAGAAAATATGATTGCACTACATAGCTTCCCACCTCGACCTTTTCCAGAAGGGTATAAATCAAAATTTTTGTGAGGGTATCGGAGCCGGATGGAAAAATAATTAAATTCAACTAATTTTTTTGAAAACTAGTTAAATTTAGTTGACATTTAACTAATTTTGGCTAATTTAATTAATATTTAATTAATATTTAACTAATTTTGGCTAATTTAATTAATATTTAACTAATTTTAGTTAATATTTAACTACTTTTAATTAATATTTAACTAATTTTAATTAAAAATACTAATATTAATTAAATTTGGCCAAATTTCGTTAAAATTTAACTAATTTTAGCTAATTTTAATTAATGGGTATCCTGAAAGTAACTTTTACTCTTACGCATCGCTTCGCGACGCGTAAGGGTATCCTTTTTCAGATTTTTTCAAGAGGGTATAAGCGTACCAAAGCGTATTGACGTGGGAAGCTATGTTGCACTAGACATAACATAACTATAGGTAGTGGCAGTGGAGCACATGACGGGTGCAACTAGTTGGTCCATGCAAATATCCCTCTTCTCCTCTTGCGTCACTTTTTGTTTATTTATCTTATGGGTTTGCAAAAAGAGTAAAGGGATCTTTCCGCGACACGCCTTTATCAAAATGAGATTCATAGCCAAAGCTTGTTTCTCTTGTTGAGATGTTGGCCAAGTCAAGATGGAATGTGAGATGATATAAAAATGTTCTAATTATAAGATTTAGTTTGTACTCCATTATCTATATCTTTCCTCATACAAAACTGCGCCAATGCTAATCTAATAATAGAGCAACTCGCAAAATTTCAGTGATAAACAACCGTCGTGTTTGACACCACTTTTGTTGTGGTGGCGCTGTCGGGAGGAGTCTAACACCTAAAAACTGCTGTAATCACCATTGGCTCTGTTGTTTTAATCAACATCATTAATTTCTTGTTAATTCGGCGACTAACGCTTTCTTATAAAAAAAACTCGTCATATCATGTCACGTACAAGCATTTGTTGGGATGGAGCGATAATTCGGGGAAATGAAATGAAAAAGGTTGGGTAAACAAAGGCGATGCAGGGCTTTGATGCTGCGCCTCGTTATACTTGCTCATGGGGAAAATCCAGGCTAAATCCCACTCACAATTGAAAGGAAACAAATTAGAAGATAAAGCAGCTTTGCCCACATTTTCTGCGGATGTCTTCAATAATAGTTATTATCTATGCTTCACCCTGGGGCTCCAGTATGTCTATTTTTTAGAGATTAACTTATAGCGTATGATTGAAAGGCAACTTTTTTCCATCGATATCACAATCATCAATCATATCATAACCGTAGCAAAGCCTCATTAATCTGTCGACTGTTGGGTTTAATATTTTGTAACAGTTTGTAACAGTTGGTGTACCTTTTGTGTTATCAAATTCTATTCTGAGAACCTGTCTGACTTTGTCTAGACGTCTGAAATACTAAGTAGGTGTCCTTGTGTCTGATTGACATTCACCTGCTTGAATAGGAATAGGAAGCAAAAAAGGAAATAGTAATGATGTCGATAGTCAAGTATGTCATATATGGCTGCTAGATATAATTAAGGAGCAACTGGCAGTTGTGTTACAAGTTTGTGTAATTCAGAAAACATGGCATTATGAAAGGAAGTAATACTCTGATAATAATGTTTACATTCCGTTTTATTGATTACTTACAGATTGGCATGCTGACTTCTGGATTCGGGAGTTTTATTACCTGAAATGTGAAAGTTGAGTTGAAGAGATCATTTTAGAATACAGCAAAATTGAAAACTCAAATAAAAAAGCGAAAATGTCCCAATTACTACAAGTTCATATTAACCAAAGACTTATAAAGTCCGGGAGCGGCGAGAATACTCCAGCTAGTCCAGGCATGATCAACAGTCCAGTTGCATTGAGCCCCATGTCTGTGGGTCCCTCAAGTCCCCAGGGGATGCCCATCCCCCGTCGATCAAATCAAGAGACTTGGATAGTGAATCCCACGACTTTACTATCGAACAGCACATTCACATCATCATCTAATCCTTGGAGTGTTGGGAGTGCGACGCTTGATGGGAGCGTCGACTCACCGATAGAGTACACTTCAGCTGCAATGAACCAGGAATCCGATTCCCTTCAGGGTGATGGCTCAATACTTGGGAAACTGACGATGGCAGTGGATGAGGATGATATTTTCCAAGTTGAAAAGTCCCAGTTTCTTGGACCCACTTTGGCGGAACTCAATGCTTCTGATGCAGATACACTTTTGGATGGGCTGAATATGGATGACTTGTATTGGCCCGCTGACTCCAGCTTCAATACAGTCTCTGAGGCAACCCCATCCCCCCAGGCCGCACCCCCATTACTTAATATGATAACAAATGAGCCAGAGTTGGATTTGATGGTCCCCTCATCCTCCTTCCCACCTATGGGAAGTAAGCTAACCGTTCCAGCCACCAGCGTCCCTACAAGTCAGTCCTTACTGGAGCAAACAATTCTGCAGGCACCCTTGGTATCTGAAATTGCGACTGTGGGCACTAGCAGCAGCAGTGCCCTATTGACGAATCCTCCTACTTCCAGGTTTGCGAAAATATTTCGCTTCTTTTGTCCAGTCTCATTCTGATACATTGCATCAATATTGCGTTACCCCACTAAATTATGAAATTTCAATTTCAGTGTTACTTCCCGAAGTAGCTCAGCAGGATTGCGGGAGCTTCTTCTTCGGAGAGAATTGCAAAATTCATTGGAATCCCCGGATGCAGCTAGTCCGCTAGGACAGTCTCTTCCACGCTCAATGCTCACTCCATCACCTGGAGCCCTATCTCCACGCTTGTCAACATCGGCCCCCACTGGCGCAAATAGTGCATGGGAGGCTTGGCAGCAGCGACGTGAGAATGTCTGGCAGAGACGGGATCCCAGACCCCATTTATTGTCTACTAGCTCTTTAGTTGAAGGTAAATTGGTAGCGCTCTCTGGAGAAATGAATATCTTCATTAGCTCAATGTTGTAGTAGTAGCAGTAGTAGAATTTGAAGTAGTAACTGTTGTATTGGGACTTTATTCATGATAGGTTTTAAAATCATCTCACTAATCATTATAAATAAGTATGTTGTGATAGTCGGCTTTTCCCTGTCGCTATCATGAAGGAAGTTTTACTAATACTATATGTAGGGTAGATGTTGATGACAATTGTATTAGAGGAAAACATGGTCATGTTGGCAAACTCAGGATTTAATGACACATGCATTGATTCTGGCAATCCCAACCCTTACAGCGTCTTATATTCTCACATTTTGCCTTCTTCTCTGTTATATCCAGATGTACTTAGTCCACCCGGTGGCCTGTCATTATCAATGGACGAAGGATTTGACTCCGATGATGTTAGTGACAGAGACTCCAGTGATGAAGGTAATGTCAACTTGCAATTCCACAATTCCACTACTGAAATCATATTTTTCAGCTCGCTGTTTTAGCTCCTCTCTCACTCATTATCATGCTTTCTTGCCAAAATTAGGAGTTTTTATGATATGTAATCTGTGCTCTAACTCTCTGTTTGTGTGTGTGTGTGTGTGAATTTGCAAGCAAGTGTTGAAATATAAAACAAAATATGCTCAGCTTCTCAATTCAATTTTTCAGAGTCCGAAGTCAGTGATACGGAAAGCAATGCTGGTAGTACAAGTGGGACGAGGAGGGAGCGATTCTTTTGGCAGTACAATGTTCAGGCGAAGGGGCCCAAGGGTCAGCGATTGGTATTGGCTCCCACTCAAGAAGATCCTCATGTGCTTCAAAAACCAACTGATCCTGTATTCAGTCCACTCTGTCATATTCAAGGAATTAAGCACAGGTATGCTGGGTTCCCAATGCATTTTTTGTTTTATGTTTTATGCAAAACGAAACAAAGACAAAGTAACTAATTTTACTACTTGTAACTACTTCAGTGGAAAGGCAAGAAAGGGAGATGGGAATGATTTAACTCCGAATCCTCGAAAGCTGTCTTCTATCGGCAAAGAACTTGATCGTTTGAACAAAGTGATTGCTGAAATGACGCCAGTAGCAGATCTTCCAACTGCAGTAAAATCTCGTTCAAGGAAAGAAAAGAACAAGTTGGCGTCTAGGTATTAATCGTTTTTGCATGTTTTAAAAATTTTATTACCAAAATGAACATTTGACTTCAGCTGCTACAATAAAATGCTGTCTTTGATTTTTCCTCTAGGGCTTGTCGACTTAAGAAGAAAGCACAGCATGAGGCCAACAAGCTAAAACTTTATGGATTGGAGCAAGAGCACAGTTAGTAGCAATCAGATTTAAGCTGAATTAAAATCAAGCTGATTACTATTCAGAGCAATTGACTAATGCCAACTTTATATTTGCCTTACAGAGCGCTTGATGGCAGCTATTCAGCAATCCCGACAATTAGTATTCTCAAAAATGGATGGTACACTCACTGACGCGGAGCCCCTTTCCGCTAAAGTTGATCGAATCTCCAAATATGGAACAAGTAAGGGAATCAACAATGGTTTTAGTGAGTCTTACATGGAGGATTGGAAGTTTTCCATATTTCTATTCATAAATTATTAACAACTTATTCACAAAAATTATACTCTAACTTGTGACCCAAGACCCAATTTAATCTCTTCACATGCTTGAAAATTTCAGAACACAAGATTGCTGGGCATACGACTGATTTTGTGAACAAAGTGTTGGAGAAAGTGAAGCAGGGAGTGCCTGATGGGGGCATCAACGAGTTATAAACTACTGTATTGTCAACCTTGACAATGCTCGGAATATGTATTCGGAATGTTTTAGCATGCGAGAGCTCTATATATTTTGCTAGCTGTTATTATAATTAACTACAACACTACGTTTAAAAACAAGTTTCTCGTAATAAAAATAGAATTTTACATTTGCACCGCTGCTGACGATGATTAACACTAATCTGTTATAAACTCGTCCTAATATTATATATAAGATATATAAATTCGTTTCTTTCCTAATTTTATATAACTTTGTCTAGGCTAAACTCTAAGAATGAAATTTAGTCTTAGTTCTCGAAAGGATTAAATCACTTCGGGAAAGGCGCCGTACAGCACATGAACTATTGAAGCCTTGATTAGGGGGAACAATTTTCAAACCTCAGACGTCTTTTGCTTTTCACGAGGATGACCAGGCATTAGCTCATGATAAAATTTATCGTTGGTCTCCTCCCTGTAAAATGAAATCCTGAATACAATCTCATCGCATTTATCCTCCCCCTAAATTGAATTCCCGGGAATTTTTGTGAGAAATATAAACTGTCCAAGTGCATTCCCCAGCTGAAATTGTAAAGATTTTTTTTCCTCTCTGGCTAACTGCAACGGAGTACCTTCTTCAAGTCGAAGTTCATATAGGTAAAGAATAATTAAACTGTAATTAATTATGCCTGGCTCTCTAGTCTGTAATAGATTGCTATTTTTATGTAAAGATGAATTAACTAAAAAAATATATATGATATCTTCTAACCTGGTTGGATTCACTATGCGTCCCTCTTGCACGCATTACAATAGTCCAGCGAAGCTGTGAAAAAAATTAATTGGTAATCTACCAAAGAAAAAAATTGATAAAAGTAAGTATAAAAATTAAAAGTTAATATGCATACATTGGTTTTAAAATAGTAAGTATATAGTTAAGTTAAAAGGGAAACTGTTCATACGACGAAGCCGTACCTAATATATATGTGATTATGTACAACTATCTGTTAGCCCTAATCTACTATTTTATATGAGTCAATCTATTCTAATCTACTAAATGATAAGGAATCAAAGGAGTTAGCTAGTTGTGCTAAGTTTTTTTGAGCAACGCTATAAAAAATCGATTTTGTGTGAGCTTACAACTTACAAATTGGTTCAAAGTCCATTAATTTTCCGGTGCTGTAAAGGTTTGGAAGAAATATCATGCTAAAGATGAGACCAAATTTGCGAATTGAATCTAATACTTGAGTTAACAGATAAAAAAATATATAACCATAGCTATTTTCTCTTCTGGGATAGTTAGACAACTATTTGTAATAAAACATAATAATGAGCTAAAATTAACAAACTGCAGGGAGTGTATACCCATCAGAGTCTCCAACAGAATAATATTTACTAGACTTCCCCAGAACACTAACATCATTTCCCTATTATTCCTTTTTTTTGGGATGAAAGATGAAAAACGTAACAAAATGAAAGCGTTAAAAAATCAACTTCAGTTAACTATTCTATTTATCGTGAGCAATTCTAAAATATCTTTGCTGTTATATTACTAGTACTGTTAGGGAAATTATTAAATATCCGGTTGAGTTATCTGATAGAAACTAGGAGGCGTTCGGAATGTGTGTTGTGTGTACAGTGGAAATTTTACTGATTGATCAGTTAATTGCTAAATTTTTAGAAAACCTCCTTCATTATCGTTCACAACCTTTTTGATTCGTATTTACTTTAGCTTCGCCTAGTCTGCTTATTGTCATCATCCTTCTCAAAGATGTGTCCACTAGCGCGCCTGATTGCGTTGAAATTTTCAACAGCTTCTTAACCCCAAATGAACTCCCCCCCAGGGGATGAGTAATACAAAAATTAGCCTCTACAATGATCTGCATCTGCGAGAGAGAGCGAATGACGGTATAAGTAAGACATATAGACTCGGAAGCCTGACTGTGTTCATTATTATTACAAAGAAGGGAAACTTTTTGTTTGTTCAGTAACGATGTGATCTATTAAAAAAAAGATGATGGGGGATGTTTTACTAGATTATATATATAAGTATATATAATTAACGTGTATGTGATTAAGTAAAGCTTATCGTTAGTACAGATTCGGTGACTATATTTCAAAAACAATATTAAATGGTACTATTACTTAGCTATTAAATGTTCTAGATGTGCTACAATCCATTATTTTGTATAATTCTCGATGTAATCACTAATCAGGGTGAATCGGACAACTTGTTAGAGTGTCGCGTCGTGGACCTTCACTGTCTTACCAAAATTATAGCTTGCTTGGATCATCTTAAGGTAGCCTGTCAAGGTTTGGAGGGAGGAGTGCTTAGTATATTTTGTTATTTTCTGGATAATCTTTGAAAAAAAAAATCAACTTGTTATCAACTACAATCGAATCTTAGGCCTTCCTACCAAAAAAAAAATATAAACGCAACAGTTTTTCGCGAAAACTCAGTATTTCTTGTACTACAATAAGTATAATACAATTCATGTCTTTTTTTTGGATTTATCGAGTGTCCAGTCGCCCCATTTAAAAAAAAGTTTCAACTTTCTATGTCACACTTGGCTAACGCTATTCTGAATGAAATGAGAATGTACTAGGGATTGATAACTGTTAAACGCAATTAAATTTCTGAATGACTTCTGTTTGTTTTTTTAAATTGTCTGGGAATACATGACGGAGGAGATGGTGAATGAACTAGTTTTGTGGTGTGGTAAAGTGGACAAACGTTTTGTACCATATTCGATTAAATATCTTTGTAGTTGTTCTAGTTTAGCTATTTATTTCTGAGAGATATGGATACGTCTTTTTTCAAGTGTGCTAAGATGAGTTGATTGCTAAATGAAATGAGATGAATGAGCTGAGCTGTTTTGAGAACACGGGCTAGTTAAAAGTTTCAAGTGCGCTGCTTTGTATCTTGATGGCTGCGGAATGAAATTGAAGATATTACAGATGATTTGAATTTATATAGTTAGTTGTTACACATGTATTTCATGTATTGCCATACGTTTATATTGATTCGTATTATATTATGTTACATATTATGAGTTGTTATGTATTATCCCGTTCAATATTTTTTGTTATTGGGCTGGGAGCAGTTGTTGGATTAAATGAAACTTTTAAAAACTACTCACAATTTACGGTTTTGGGATGCGAGTTGGGGGGATTATTAAATGTCATGAAATAATTCCATATAACATCATTTATATAATGAGCAATGATTAAATGTTATGCACAATCGGTAATTTTAAGTAGTTCGCATAATTGTTTTCCTTTCTTTATTTCTTCTCTAGTGATTGATACGACATCAAAAAGTAAGTGACTCTCATGCACCGCGTGGCATTGACGTAAAATAGCTTTTTGACTACAATTGGTGCAATCACATTCTAAAATCAGTTTATAGTATAATAGTTCATACGAGATGGGCTATTTCTCATACCCTCCTTTGACAGTGGAATGTATTCAGGTAGTTTGTACCCTCTAAAACTTTGCATCAACTTAATGACACTAACGTTCCTCATCCTCTTTCCTCAATCCGCTAATTCTATTACCTTAGTTACAGTTAGTCAAGCAGTTTTTAATTTCATTCCCATTTGAATATTAGCTTGCCGGCAAGTCAATATTATTCCATATTATTATACTGGATTAAAAATTAAATCAAAAGTCTAGCTCTTTGAATTTGACTATATCACTTCAAAATAATATCTATCACAAATGACAATCAATAGTTCCAAACTCAAATATAATAATACATACGGCTTAAAAAATACATCTATACCTGCTATCCATGGACAGACTACATTCAAAAATATAAGACTTTGCTACTGGAATGTTTCAAAAAATAAAGCTAAACTGAGTCATGAACTGACTTTTAAACCCAAATTACAAATAAATGCGTATAATAATGTACAGTTTTTTTTAATCGTAATTTAAAAATACATATTATGACATGACTCCGTCCGAACAAAGTAGCCCAAGAACCTAAATTGTAATAATACTGTAAAAAATAATCAGAATATTGAATCCGATGCCTCATTGCTTGAGCAGTTTCTACATAAAGCTCAACTTAAACTAATTGATAAATGATAACCCTCCTCAGAATACTGCAAAATAGTTAAGCTATCTCATAAATTGAATCACATGTCCAAGATAATATCAAGAATAACGAAAAATACTTGACGAATTATTTCCAAGAGACTACGTATGATGTCTCATGTTGTGTCTCTAATTATGCACTTACTTTACTCTTTACTATAATATTTGCTAGAGAGCTCCAGTTTATCGTTTTGGGGACAATAAACCTGCGTAGTCAACCTGGTGTCTGCTGTAGGTGCCCGCATTAGCCATAATATCGGTGGGGACTCTAAGGGCTGTTGCAAGCTATACAACTACACACGACGATACACCTGAATAGATTAACGTTAGAACAGTAAAGCGCTTACAGCTTAACACAACTATTTTCGTTGTTGCAATCTGTTTATCGAGTTCCCCTCATTATTACATGAGGCGATCAAAATATATCGTAATAATGGTAAGGGTGACGCATGAAGAGATAAAAGTATATCTGTAATACAGTTTCAGCTGCTAAAATACATGCGTACTAATGCTGACGAGTTTTTTTTTTAAGTACGTTATACTTATCTTCTTAAAATTAAGCTGGGATGATGACCACATTCTGGACTTGATCTCAATTAATATATGATTTGTTTGATTAGCAAGAATTTCTTATATTTCATCTGTTTATCTTCTTGGTGGTATTGCCGGAGCTCGGGCCGGTATAGGAGGTACACCTTGTTGAGGATTCGCACGCGCTGGAATGGGAGGTAAACCAGGGCCGCCCCCTGCCTGTCTTGGAGGTATCGGCGGCATATTCCCTACTGGTGGGCTGTTCTGTCCAGATCCCGGGTTTGAGGACGTTTGACTAGATTGTTTAAGAAGTTCCTTCCTGGGCGACTCAGCACCTCCACTTTGTTGACCTGCTGGCTTCACCATAGACTGATCCTTCCTTGGTGATTCCGGAGGTGAAATCCGCTTTGGAGGCGGAGGGGGCTGTGCATCTGGTTCTACCTTCTTTACTGTAGCCACTGGCTCTGGATTTTCAGGTGGTGATATCCGGGTAGGTACTCGGGGAGGTTGGGCTGCATTAAAGTTCAACTGCATTTTTTTGGGTGAATCTACCGGAGATTCGTTAGGTGATCGAGTAGCCTGTGAGAAGAGGTAGTAGACATGGTTACAATTTACAATCATGAAAGCGTCTGGACTTGGAATTCGCATTGTAATACTGTAGCTTAATTTTAGTAATTTTATTACGTCAGTATTCATGGCCTTCCTTTCAGCCATGGGAGAACGTGGAGGAGGTGGTCGATTTGGCGCAGGCTTACCCCCTTGTGTAGGTTGTACAGGTCTCGGTGGAACTTTCATTTTGTTGCCCTCTCCCAGTTTTGAATCTGATAGGGTCCTGCGCAATCCTTCATCTAAAAAATGCCAGTACAGATAAAAGATGAAGAAAAATTAAATTTTTCATCAGCCTGCTAAATTCTCAAGCTACTAAATCCAAATCGTAAAAACTTACCGTTATGAACAGTTAGGTTTGTTAAACTATTATTTGGCTTAATAGTGTTGTTGTTCTGGGATGGGTGCAATGGAATGCAATTATTAATGCATATCGCCATCTCTTTATCTAAGTGACTTTCCCAGTCTTTGGTTTTCAACACAATGGAAACAACAAAGCGGCCAACCTACAAAATTATGACGTTCATATCACCATCATTAAAAAGCTACTAGTCAGTGTCATAAGATCTTGCAAAGTTAGAGAATCGCAGTATTTTGTAGTACCTGTATGGTTTCCAATTGAACAGCAGCCAGTGCAGAGAATCCGTCCTTGAAAGTGATCCACACTTCATCTCCAATATGACGTATTAGAATAACGGTTCCACAACCACTTAGTTCATTCAGGATGATCTCATCGCTTTCTTCTTCATCGAATACTTGAGGATTGTCGGATTTCAGGATAATAGTAGCATCTGGAGGCCCAAGCTGTTTGACCACTTCGGCAAACACTTTGTCTCGTTTCTTCTCGTCCACGGCGAATGCCTCCACTTCAATTACAGACACAACAGGACGGTGATCGCTTTGTTTCAGTTCAGCGCGTCCATAATGAAGGCAACGTCCAGGGGTCCAATCCGGTGGTGGAGCTTCACCAATAGATAACACAGAATCTAATCACCACAAATTATCCATGTCAGGAAATTAATATAAGCAGTTTACTTACTCATATCAGTTAGTGGCATCTTTCGCTTCCACAATACTCTATCAGTCCAAGCAGGTACGCGGCATTTCTCACTAGTATCATAGTCCTCCGAAAACAGGTCGTATTTGTACGTTGGCGCAAATGATATTTCACCTTCCTCATAACCATCAAATACATTCCCCTTCTCCTTTTCCTGAATCAACTGATCCTTCTTTAACAACAAAGGCCATTCTTGTCTTGAAACTAAATCCTTAACTTCCTCCCGATCCATGTCTAACCGAAAATTGAAATCGCCACACCAAAATATGTAATCATGGGACTCCAATGTCCTTCCCTGAAATTCAAAACCCAATTGATTCCAGATTGTTCCAATCACTAACATAATTAGATAATGGGATTTGCATAAATATTCACATGACATACCATTGGAAATAGTACATTTTTCTTTATCTCGGCATAATCGTTACATCGTTCCTTAGCTTGGTTTTGACCTGCGGCAAAGTGGGAGCAGACGAAGCAAACTGATGTGCTGTATACGACAAACCTAATTGCACAAGCTCCCTTGTTGCCTGTAGTGGGAGAGGGAAAAAATAGTGGGTTAAAGTAGGACATATTAGTTTTCAATTTAAAAAATTAGTTAAGCTATTACAGTTCCTAAAAAGTTTTATTTCTCAGTTAAGTACCGGTAGCTCCGCCAAGTCCTGTTTTCACCGAGTCAGTTGCTACATCTCGGATATGTGGAAGAAGTTCAGGTCGAGTAAACACGTAAAGACAGACACCAACCAATTGAAGTGAGCTGAGCAAGCAGTAGCCGTTGTCCCTGTTAAGTATTTTGCCCAGTTCTTCCGCCCACGCCTTTTGATTTTCGGAGCTGAAACAGCGAATATAATTGACACATTAATGACACACCTTAGCACGCTGGAATCAAAACAAATAGGCTATACGGAGACTATCAATCAATTACCTAGCTGCAATAATGTTACTAGCATTCAAATCCACCATCTCCTGAAAGCCGACAGCGTAAATATCCGCTGGTGTTTCCGCGTCGGCGACATCCTCTTCGAGAGAAACAAGTGCTACAATAAAAACGACAGTACCTTAGTTAGAACTTCAAATAATTAGTTGCCAGTAATTATTGCGTAAGACTTGTAATAATGAAAAAATTCTTACATGATGAGCGAGCGATTTTGGCAGCATCCAACAACCAATCTGAGAGTGAGAGATCTTTATATACGACTGAACGAAAATGCTTGCCCCCATTCACGTTATAAGTGCCGATGACAACTCGAAGTGACTTGGGTCTTGTGTAGTCTTCCCATCTCTTTACCATTTGCCTTAGTACACTCGGAGGTGCTGTAAAACAAAAATAATTAAATTTACAATAAATATCCGATAGTACTCACTCACTCCAGTAAAAAACAAATCTGACTATAATATTGGAGTTTTTTTCTAAACTTAAATACCTACCGTGGAGATAATGAGATGGGAGAAGTGACCGCGCGTAACTAGTTAGTTCTGTGTTGAACGTATGACCGAGTAAAAGAACATCAATGGCTTCTTGTTTACTTTGGTCGAGTAAATTGTTTTGAATCGTTCTCGCTGCAGATCTAGCACCATCCATTAGCTTGGATCCGCCTTGAATTGCTCCTGTTCCAGCGTAAATTTTGGATACCTCATTTCCATTGTTAACCCACATTTGACGGAACACTTCTTCGAATCTTGTCTGACTTTGTGGTTTGTCGATGAGCCCCATGTCATTCAATTGGCTTTCTAGAATCTGTATAGCAATGTCACGAGTTTTTTAAAATAAAACATCAGCAAAAAATTGATTGCTAAATGGAATCATTCTACGAACATGTTACCTTTACACCTATGAATGTCTGTACGCAATTAGTCCTATCCAAACAATCCAAGCAGTTTGTTCGAACAGTGCCAGCCTGTTGTCTGCAATTAAATGATAATATATTCTGGGATAACGTAATACAAATTTTGGTTTAGTAACCAAAAAGAAGTCTAGTTTTGGAACATGTCTGTACCTTAGTACTCTCCCATCCTTATTATGGTAGTAACCATAACTGTCAAGATACTGCTTAATTTGAACTTCTAATTTTTCCAAACCTCTGTGTCCTCTCACTTCTTGATGGTAATCGAACAAAATATGAGGCATGTCAGCAAAGTGGCGATTATTCACATGCTGACTCTACATGTGTTCAATAAATATTCATCGTTAAAACTGGGCATTTGTAAAAATTGGAAATAGACAATTAAACAAATTTGTCATACATGGAACAATGATGACAGCATGGCTTCCCCTTCTTTCGAGCCCACCATGTTAGTACCAAGGAGATTCACTATAACTTGTCTTCCATACCGGTCTCGAAGCAAGAACAAATGTTTGTCTAGGGCTGAGCAAGCTGCTTCAGGACCGCGAGAGAGTCGGACCTTGTGGGAGCCAACCTTTCAAAATTCAAAATATATATAATTTCAAATAAGTTGTTCATCTACCGTTCTTGGGGTTACAGAAATGTGACGCACACAAAATTACAGCAATACCTGTACACCAGGCTGTTCCCAGAAAAGTGGTACTGAGCCCCTTGTCTGGAGGAAGGATGAAATTTCCGAATCCGTCATAACAATCTGTTCCGTTTCCACAAAGTTTGCTACATGTCCATCGTCATTTGTTCCTCGAACATTAAATCTGAAATACACCAGCAACGGTCACAAATAGTTCATACTTTTTTAATGGTTGATGGGCTGCACTTTCATCACGTACCTTGTTCCTGCTCGCTCGCAACTTAAACGAGAGACGACAGCAGTTTTAACATTCTTTGCTCCAGCGTACACTGTTTTAATCTCGACGAAGCCGCACGTAATTCTTAGCAGCCAATCATTACAGTCAATGCCGAATCGAAGTAGATGAAGAAACATGGTGCGGTTCCTAAATTTAAAAAAAATATGATTATTAATCACAGTAATATGATAGCAGCTAATGCTAACTTAAAATTACAACTCACCAAAAGAATCGATTGTCAGTTTCCTTGGTAGCGTTTCGCTTCTGTTCACAAAGCGTTAAATCCATTTGTCCTGACGACCCTCCCCAGGAAAAATAAAAGGTTCCCGAGTTTAGAACCTTCTTGATCTAAAATGAAAAGTGTCACCACATTATAGATGTACCGCTTATATCTGAGTTAAATATAAAAGTTCCATAACAATGTTATTATTCGAACCTCTGCAATTTTGTCATCTTCTGTACTGGGACCCCGCAAATTAATAAAGGTCGTCTCCGTAACACGGAATATTTCACAATCACATATTTTTCCCACTGATACACATCCCTTCACCAGTACTAGGAACATTAGCTGGTCGTCCTCTGAAAATAACAGTCAGACCAGAAATCATGATAAAATATGACAGTTAAAAGAACACAATTAAAATTCATTACAAAAGCACTCCCGAGAGGCCATTTCACAATTATCAATTTTTCTAAATTGCATTCCAATTCAACATTTATAATGAATACCTTTCGAATTGGGCACTTTTCCATTTACAATGCAGCACAAATAATCAAGTTTACATAATTAGTCAATATACCTAAACCATTGTTATATCGGCAGCCAAGGCCGTAACTACCCATTCAGTTTTATAATTCCGTATTGCCTAATTAGATCAATTTTGTAATGACTATCATTAGATGTTAGATAAAAGACTTAGATAAATAAGGTACCTGTATGAAACTGGAGAACGCCTAAGCACCCATAATAGGACTCAAGACTCTCCGAATACAGTTTCCTCAAGGCCTGGACTTCCGGACCGGCTGGAAATTAGCATAGATTAATCCCCCTCATTAATACCCTTTGAAATTGGATAGAATTTTGTCATAATTAGAACTGTATCTCCTCTACTTACTTATCTGGGCCACCGCAAAGGACTCAAATAGCAGGGCATCATCTCTATTCCGGTGCTTCAAAATGATGCTAAACTTCTCCGGTGCATTTAAGCAGAGAACTCGGTACGGTTTCCCTAGAGCCATCCTTGTCGCACAATAGCCTCAGCAGTGTGTCAGCCCGAGAAAAGAAAACTGCAAAAGTTCTTTGAGTCCTTCTATGACAATTATCTGTCGCAGAGTGTCACTTTTTTACATGTCTTTACAGGAGTTGAGGATGGACTCTATAGAAAAATCGATAAACACAGACAAAACCCGTCATTAACATACTGCCAATCAATCCATTCATGATCAACATTTGCAACATTAATTGCACAACAAGTGCAAAATAGTTCTAGGCAATAGACAAAGCACAATTCGCCCACTTTTACATGCACTTTGTTCCAAGTGGATTTTACTTAAACTGAACAGAAGCTTACTCCCCTTCCTTCCCCAAATCCCCAAACACTTTGACTTTAGCATAATTATCCTCACCTTTGACCTTTTCCACTATATCATCCTACATCTATATACAAATATCTGTATTTCACTGAGAAATAACCCAATTCACAAGATACTTTCCCTGTGCAGCTTCTTTCAGATAGATAAAACCTACTTAAAACAAAACTTTAAAAAAATATGGATGGGCTACACTAAACTATGAAAATTAGCTGTTTGTAATCACTGAATCACTCCCCATTTGAGAAAGGAACTGCCCAGCTGATGTAAGGATTATTACTCCCCTCTTTTGTTTTGTAGGTCAGGAGAACAGAAACTGAAGTGGTTGGCACAGCTCATCTCATCCGCCTATAACTTCTTTGTACTTTTTCATATAAATACTTGAACCTTCTGCCATGCTACATCTCAACCGTCCTCTTGTTATTTTTTTTACATGTAAAGTCACTCAACTCATCTCATACTTTGTGCGAGGTTACTATACTTCATCATCGTATTCACACTTCTTACCTACATTTCGGCTCAGATCATCTTATGAAAATCATGAATGGGCTGAACCATTTCGGTAGAAGGACAAAGGATTATGGGTTGAATTGAGACTTTGTAAAAAGAATGCTTTTTTCTACCCTGTCAATCATGTTTGTATTTTTTTCAGTTGTAAAGATAGCTATAAAGATAACATCAAGTGTAGACACAGTTTAAATAAATATCTATATCATATCGATACATATGTAACTGTGTTGATGAACTGTCCTGGGATATTATGTGGAAGAAATGACGCTTTTTGCATGGATGATGAATATTTGCAGAGCGCAAAGCATAATAATGTTAAGAGAAGATGGTACGTGCGAAAATGTATACGTAAAACGTAAAGTTTGTATGAATGATGTATATGTTTAAGATGTTATATTGGCAAGCGTGCAATAAGTTCAGTTCAGTTCAATTATCATATCATAATAATCCTCAGTTTAGGAAGGTCAGCAAGATGCTTACGCAGAATATGTGATTGCGTAGTTTACGTTGAAAGCGGCGTCACGCGAAAGTTAAGGAAAACAGATTTTCTGTGTATTCATGCAATTATTCATGATTGCTGGCAAAGCGACGCTATCTTTCCTTTCCATTACGGTTTGGGTGGCAATTTCTCAGAGAATTGAGATGATAACGGAGAATATTTGAATTTAATAATGAATTATGCATTGCCTTGTTTGCTGTTTGTGTGAAATGGCAAGCTTTTATAATATGCAAATAATATTTCACTCTTTCGACGCTGTGTTTTTTTTTAAAATGAGCCTTCGTAATCAACATTTCTCTAACTCAACTAACTATCATGGTTTATCTAATACGCTTCCTTCCAGTCTCAAAAAAAAATTCACAGAGCTTTGAATTGAATTGCTAATTTTACTACAATCAAATTTAATTTAAGCTCATGAAAATGTGTAATTTTCTTACTTGGAAAGCCGGATACAGCTGCAGTCCAGTTGGGTGAAATAATACTTCTTGGAAAACTAAAGATGATTAACTCGACTTTATTCTCTGGATGCTCACAATTTATTCCAGGATCCTTCACTCTGCCGTATTTTATTGCTTGGAATTTCTGCAATCCTCCACTTTTCCCTTTTATGACAATGAAATCTTTCTCTCAGCTTGCACCAAATCCGTATAAATATTATCTTCCACTGTTAGGAATTCCTCAGGAGTCAATGCTCTTCAGTAAATAAACCTTCAACTTAATTATTTTGGTTAGGAGCGAAGGGAAAATCAACTAATTCATCCCAATGAGCACAGCACTACCTATTCCATATCCTTCCATAAACAATATTTGTTTTAGACTGGTGATGATTTCCTCATGTTAATCTCATGTGGGGGAGTATCCTCCACACAGACTTGCAATTCCAATAGGAAAAAAAATAGTCACATAGCTATATCACCATTGTATATAGCACAATAGGATTATATCATTCCATGTTCAATCTTCTATATAAATAAATGTCAAATCAAACGCTGGCCATGATATATTTTAACACAATCCAGTTCAGTATATTTGAGTATTCCCATAGAAAAAAAATATTTTGTTTGTGATAGACCCTCTCTTGAAAAAAAATACTCCAGAGGAATGTGGGCTCCTAACTTATATTAGATTATAATGATTGGGAAGCCACTTCTGGCCAATTGACAACTACTCAAGTAGGGGAGCAGCAACGTTAAATGAAATTGTTGTGGAGCCACAAAACCGCTCTTCCATCAATTTATATTCCGGTTAGTTTAATTATCCTTGTGTGTATGGTTATGGGATTATTGACGTAGTCAGGTCACGATCAGACGATGCGAATTCATGGGCTATATGAGCCTACCTTTGAAAAGCTGAATCCCTTTTGCGAAACCGTATCCTTTGATCTATGTTAAGTAAGTGGAGAGTAGTGCCAGGGAATATTTTTTAGGACATCGGCCATACTAGCATAGTTAAGAAATGATGATGCCTATTTTCATTACATGCTATATATAATTCAAGTGAATACAAAGTAGAAAAGAAGAAAAAACGCTCACTTTCTTTCCCATGTCTATCCACGTTTTTTTCGGGGAAAGGATAGCAAAGTCCTTGAATTTCTTTGCTTATTTGCCATTCCAAGTGTCCCACCGGAGTCGTATGGTAATTGGTTGGCAAGCCTCATAGCTTTAGTCTGGGCAAGGGGAGCTGAAAACATTTGCGAATGTTTCTTCACAAGGTCGCAAAATATATATATGCACGTTATTTTCAGATGGTTTTGAATCATCTGTGTCAACTACCGCACCGGAACTATGATCCATAGAGGTGTATGGATGTGAGTTCCAAAAGCTATGGCTATTAAGAGGATTTCCTTGTGCAACATTAGCCTTTTGATGGGGTACTAAAGTAAAGGAGAGGATGGCATAGTAGTTCCCCAAGCGATATATATATATTGCGAAAATTGTGGAGGATGGAGGCAATTCGCATATTCTTATATTACAAGGAGAGGTTGGATATGGATAGTCAATTTTCTTTGTAAGTTCGGGAGCTTTCACTTCCCGGAAAGAGGCAAAAGCTCCATCTTTCTTTGGCTTTCCCTTTCTCAAAGTTGCCATAGGAGCATATTCAGCAAGATATACCTGAGATGGCTCTTGGCTTTTCCCAAGAAATAAGTCCTTCCAGGAAAAATATTCCTTTGTGAGATGAATGACTTTCAACATAAAGTCAAACAAGACGAGTCGACGAGTGTCTAGCATGCAAAGCATGCGGTGGAATAATCATAATTTCAGTTTGTTTTACCATTTCAATGAAATTGCTCAGCATCCAAAATCATATGCCGAGTCTATGGATATCCCATAAAAATTAAGAAATCAGAAGAAAATATTCAAAGCAATCAGGATCTGTGAACGAATAGTTCATCCCCACACAGTCAGAAGGAAGTGGCACAAATGGAGGAATTGTGTGTTCACTTTATGCTGAAATATCCATAAAATCTATTCACAATGGGGCATTGTGAGACAAGTAAAAATTAACGAAACTTGGTCTAGAAACGTCACATGTAAAAACAATGAAATCACAAAAGAAAACTTCTTTCTTGTCTTCTGAGACAAAGAAAAAGTGGAATATCGATAGATAAACTATACTATGAGCTAATATGAAGCATTTTTGTCTTACAACATCTATTTTGTACGCTTGGGTAAAAAATGAATTAATAAAGAAATGGTCTCGGCTTAATTTAAGCCGCTTAAAAGGTTCTACTTACAAAGAGGATAACAATACCACGCCAGTCGAGACCCTTAGGAAGGCTGTGCTTAATTAAAGGTAACCTAGAGATGATAGATAGGTACGCTTATTTACTGCTAGCGTAAAGATAGGTATGATTTGGAAAGGAAAAGAAGTAGACAAAATTTGCATGCTAACTTTACTACCCCAGAACTCAGAAATGTCCGTTCCAAACACGGCTACTGACTATATAAACTACTACGAATTTTCAGGTTATGTTTTCGGTTATCGATATCATGCAGCAGCATCATACCAGAGCTACAGAGGATAACTAGCGAATGTCATCTTGGAAGCCGAGTCAAGCTTATCTTAAACTTGTACAATAAACAGTGCAGTGGAGTGAATAAATTAGCACGAAATTAGAACGAATAAAAAATTGCATTTTGTTTTCAGTGCTTTTGCTGCAAGTTGATTGATTAATTGGGCAGAACATTAAATTTTAAAATGCTTCAGCACGCAAAGTTTAACTTGGTAAATGATACGAATAAGCTAATCCTGGAAAAGTTTTTCGATGTAGATACAACTGGAGGAGGAGCATTTTGGGCTCGGAGAGTCGTTGAGGTCAAATGTCACGTACAAACAGATTCTACAGCATGGATTTGTGAGGAGACAGATAAAAGTGTCAAACGTGTGGAGTCCCAGTTAGCTGAGCTATTTCCACGGGATTCATGGTAATGAATAAATTAAATTAGAATATAAGCTCAATTATAATTAGTAAGCCCACAAGAGCCAATTTCCAATAGATGATAGAGCTCAGATATAATTTTATCTTTGTGAGTTTCAAAAAAATCTGATTTATACTGTTCATTTTGGTGTGAATGTTGAATGAATCATTTATTAAAGGTTTCCATTTAAGTAAGCTTATCGTTATCATATATTATAATATGTATCGTCGACAGTCTCAAAATTTCAAACAATTTAGAAAAAATGGTTTATTTAAGGGTAACAAGTTTAATGATAATTTCCTTGCTATTATGCTTTTACCATGTTCTAAATAAAAATTAAGTATCCTTCAGCTAGTTGACCTCCACATGGCTTCATCATTGGTAACATCATCATCATGGAAATGGAAAAGCGATGATGCCAATGATGATGCAAATTTCAAAAATTACAAAAGAGGTTAGCCAGTTTAAATTTTGATTATGCCGTCATCTCTAACCGTCGGCCCAACGTAATTCTACTGGTATAATGAAATACCCTGGGGGGCTGGGGAGACAAACGATGGGCGAGTTTAAGACGATAAAATCGGCGGCACCAATCATATTCATTTGCAAATATGTTTCAACTAATTTATCATATTTTTTTTAATTTCCAGGTCACTATCACTGGACTTTAGCGTCAATGAGTCTGGAGTCCTTAAAGTAACTGCACAAGGGAAGATATTAGAGCATTTGCAGGCCTTGATGTCATACGGTGCACATGAGTCCAAACTCAAGCTACTGCTGAGCGCACACTTGTATTCAAGTACTGACGCGGAACAGCCAACTGCAATTTACCGTACAGGTACCATTTATCGCTAATGTTCCATGTTCCATCATTTCTAAACATTTTACACAAAATGCTCGCATTCATTCTTACCCATTCAAAATGTATTTTTGTGTTAGAGCTGCATCCCCTGGTGTTAATTGAAAACTGCTTTGACCATTCCACCTATCTTGATACTGAGGGACCTAAAGCAATCTTCAGTATTGCATCCGTGGACAACGTTAGCATTTGGATTGAAGGGTTGACCAAGAAAATCACAACGAGAAATTCCGCCGACTTCCTGCCTCTTGTAAGGGAAAAGGCATTGGGCCAAGAAGTAATCATCCGATGCAAAGTTGTCAGTGACCAAGACATTCATTCTCTAATACATGTCCAACAACACGTTTTAATTGGTAAGATCGTGGAAAAATGACTTGACGGACGGCATTTTACATTTTTTCACTAATGTAGATTATGACGCCTTACAATTACGGTGCAACTGCAATCCCTGAAATCAGACCTTGAAAATTATTAATTTGCAGCTCAAAGTACCGTTATCAAGACAACGCTGGACACAGTATACTTTGTCGATGGAACTTCTCGAATGATTTCCATGATGAACTGGACCAAGAAGGAAGTAACGGCGTTTATCAGCTACCTGTACTTTGGGGACTTGGAAATGGCTTTGAAAGATTCAACAATGGCCATTACCTTGTATGAGATGGGCCACTATTATGGCGTCAAAAGTTTGGAACAAGCAATCAAAACTGTTTTGCTGAATCTTCCTGCTGAAGCTGGACCATGTACACCGATCGATTGCATTCGCTTGTTTAATGCTGCGGCCGCCGCTAAGGACAGCGGCATGAAGCAGATGGCGGTTGACCTCCTGTAAGTTGCAGAATTTTGTTGAAAGAAATATTTGATACAATTACATACCAAAACACTGAAAATTGAATCCTAGTGGACTCAAAACATACTTTTATTAATGAAAATATTTTTTTACTAATACTTACTTAGATATGCTGGTCAGAAGAGTATCGGAACAATCTTGGAAGAGACGGAGGTAATGCCACCAGAAATGTTTTCGATGTGCATGAAACCTTGAATGAAGTAAGGCAGGGAAGTTTCTTGGGTAAAAATTAAAGTAAATGTCACTGAGTACATTTATATTTTATGAAAATTTAATTCCCACCTTAATCACATAGTTAAGATTTGTATTTTGTGTGGATTGCTATATTTTATTGGGAATTATAAGTCATAGTGTATTTTGAATACTCTACATACAATTAAGATGGGTTAACAATGAGTTTCTATGGTTTCATCATGAAATGTTAATGAATTGAAAGAGGTTAATGTAATCCTTTGAGTCAATAAGATTTATAACCTATACGATCGTGTTGGTTTTGTAGCAGAAGAAAACTGGTAGCAAATATAAAAATAGAAATAGCAAAACCACATTTGGAATGTAAAGAGTAATCAGTCTAATTTTGAGGCCTTTTTAAGTAATCCTTCTATTAAAATAAAATGGAATAAAGGAAGGCAATACTTTAACTAGTTTAACTCGATTTGATTTTACAGCATTTTTGCACTGACGAGGACAATGGACATGCATTTTAGATATCATGAATTCATGTTGTTGGACAGACATTACTTATTAATTTTAATTTACGCAGGGCTCATTATATCACCTAGTTGGTGGACACAGAAAAGCTTATGAAAAATGAAAAGAGAGTATATTATGCATTGGCCTTTGCACAATAGTTTTTAAAGTAAACTGTGCAATTTTTTTTTCATTTTTAATAGGCTTAATAGGCCAGAAAAATATTAAATGAAATGAAATGAAACGCCTCGCCGATGAGATCCAATATCTACTCGAGAGAGCAATCAAATTGAATGACAATATTTTGGGTCCTGACATAATTTTTGCGGTAACATTATGGTGTAAAATCGTCATAGGAATAAATATTAGATATTTCATTCGTTATGTTTTACAGGCATTACAGCATATGAGTTGAAATATTCTGTGCATGTGGAAAATCATCGTCAGGTTTAAATACACGAGTTTTTTGTTTCCATGAGAATATATACTTATGTTTGAGGGATCTCCTTCTCCTATGCACAGAATATTTCAACTCCTGCTGTATGTGAAATGTAGCGTGTTTCTCAGAGTGCCCCTAAAAACGCCTCGCCCTTTGAAGTAAAAATACTCGAATGAATTCCTAATTAAAGCTAAACAAATCAAAATGAGGACAATTTAGACATTTGGATGATAATTGTACCATACAAAACATAATCTGTCACATGAACTATGTATGAACATGAAACATGAACATGAAATATGAGTTTAATTCCGAAACAGCAACAAATGTTAAGTAGAATATATTAGGTGACCTTACATTTGCAGGTACATTTTTAGGGTACAAATACCTGTTTTAGTTGTTATTAATACAATAGGATTTAACTAATAAAAAACTTTTCTTAGTTACTATGTGTATTGTGCATATAAACAGTTTCAATTTTCTCCACAAAGTCTCAGCCAGAAAAGTAAGTATGGCTACCCCCACTCCTCCCATCCACAGAACGAAAACAATCAAAATATTTCCCTCCATTGTGGCTCTCATCGGAGTTCCGGATCCTGTCAGCCCAACCCCCATTCCTCCTCCATCATTGCTGGAGAACATCCACCAAAACAAATCGTTCCACCTTCCGATAATCCCCGATTCCTTGATCCTCCCAAGCCTATTTATTGCTGAAGGCGGTATTCTACCTTGAAGAGAAAATCCAATACTTGGGTCAAAATAAACTTCCTTCCCTACAGTTCCTCCAAACTTTTGCAGTACTTTTGCATACGAATGACACATAAACGAGGGGAGAATTAAGGCAACTTTGTTACACTTACTGAGAATCTCAAACAAAGCCGCTTTGTCCTTTTTGAGGTACATTTCTACGAAATTTATTTTCTTTCTATCAGTCTCATTCGCCGACAGTTCCAATTCTTTCAATGCTTCAGTTTGAACATCCTTGAATAAATTCAATGGCAGCAGGTAGCTGTGATTATGCATATATTTTAAAAGTCGGAAGTCATCATCAGTTAAATTTTTCTTCAAAGTTGATTCATGAAACAGAGCCGCAACTTCAGAAAGAGCATATAAGAGATCACCTTGCGTGTACTGTTCATGCCTATACTTATAAATTATGGAGTCCACTGCCTCCTCTGACATCTCCAAAAATGTTGGC